>CABFVX010006726.1:0-37107 GCA_902151425.1 Timema shepardi
CGCTCGCGAGGTGAGAGTCGTTCGTTCACAGTTCTCGTTCAAGAGTCGTTCGATTTGAATGACTCGCTCACGAGCGACCCATCACTGAGCCAGACGTTCTAGCACGACGCAGATGCCTTCCTCAGGAGTAGCCGACTCCGCCTCTTCTCCTCCTATTCTCCTACTCCAACATCGTTCTTGCATACCGGCCTAAGGACACGAGCATGTCGAAAACTAGGTCATGGTCGTAGAAAACATATATTTACTATATCATATAAAATTTATTCTATGATGATGCTTGATTTCTTCTATTACTACTATCTTCTATATTAATTCAATTAAAGCAAATAAAATCGTTGCCCGGGTAGCCATGCAATACATTGCTGGGTAGGCCTACTCTTGGTAGTTGTAAAATAAATTTAACTTTTTTTGTGGTACATAATATGCAAATAAAACTTTCACCTGAAATTTAATTATTTTTGAGAATAAATGGATAAATGAAGGATAGTAAAAATAAATTAAGGAGCTGTTCTGGTAATTTATTAGATGAACGCGAACCTGTGAATTTAGGATAACTTAAACTTTTTTAAAAAACTCATTTTTTGATAATCAAACTTGAAATTTTTATCAATTTTTAAGGACTTTATAGAATCAAGAAATTATTATGGCATTGTCATAGGCATTAAACCAATCAAATTATTAAACTAAATGGTACACATTACAATATTTTAATTAATACACCAAAAAAACGAGCTCACGAATACTTAAAAATATAATTTTTAGAGCAACATGACACCAAATATGTCTACTTATTTTAAAATTAATCAATTTATTAAAATACAAGATGGCAACTATAAACAAGTGTACATTTTTATTTGTGTTTTTTCTATTTTAGAAGCTTGGAGGCAACAATAGAAGCTCTAAACTTTTTTTTTGTACCAGGTCTTAGTACCCATTTGGGTTATACTCTTATGTAGGCCTACTAATTTCTCTAATGGTCTAGGGATAAGGAAGATTGAATTTAGAGGAACTGTACATGCATTTTAGAGGAGAGAGCAGGACACAATTTAATAAAGAACAAACTCGTCAGAAAACCCCCTACCGGGATCTTGCACTATAGTCTACTGCGTGAGAAGAGGCACCGAAATGGGTTCTTTATTATTGGAGCGAGTACAAAAACTAGCCGGTGACCTTAAAAGCGATTCACACAGAGCGTTAAGCTAAGCATTGGTCCCTCTTTTGCGGCACAAATTTAGTGTCGTTTCTTTCTGGTCTGCAAGAGTGAAGTTTGGTTATGGTATTCTTCAAAATGTCTTGTTTTAGTTCAGGTGATAGTACTGAGGACCAGGAGAAGCTGCTATTAGCAGATGTTTTGGAAGATGAAGAAAATTTAGGAGGTCAAGGTTTGACTTGTTCAATTAACGCCTCCATTTTAGTATAAAAACACTTATTAAATATGAAACCTATATAGAACATTACTTAAATACACGTGAAACAAACTGAAAACAAAACTTCAACATTTCTTTGGTTATTATCACCAAACCAACACTGCGCCTGTTCAACACGGAGCCCAAGCTGCGTTATCCATATTAGTGATGGGTCGCTCGTGAGCGAGTCATTCAAATCGAACGACTCTTGAACGAGAACTGTGAACGAACGACTCTCACCTCGCGAGCGAGTCATTCACGCCACCATTTCTCACCACTGTTTCCCTCTCGTACATCCGCTCTGGCAAGTCAGGAGTGTTTGTCATTCACGACTCTTCTGTCGTTCTTCGTTCGCTACTAAGAAAAAATCAACTATAAATGCTTGCTATCGTTACTAGATAGCAGCACTGCCTACAATATTAAACCAACAATTTTTCTTAACATCACTTAGACACAATTCTGTGAATTAGATACTAAAGGTTATATGCTAAGGTTAATTATTATAAGTAATATGAGTAAGTAATAGAATTAAATAATCAAACACAATAGGATTCGGATAAATTACACATAAAACTTATTTCGTTCATAAGTTGAAAGGAAAGAGACATATTTGCACGCTCGGAACGGGAATTGTGAGAACTAGTTAGCGCTCGCTCATCAAGTTTAGGATTGGGAAGGGGTGAAGGGATTGTGAGCGAGCCAGCAATGCGGGGAACGATATGACTCATATGAACGACTCTTTTGAGTGAGCGAGATTATGTGAGCTAGCTCGCTCCAACGAGCTGGTTCGACCCATCACTAATCCACATGCGCAACGAAGGATGGCTCAATATGGGAGATGGAAAAATTGCCTGGCCAGCAATCGGAAAAATATAGTGTAGCGTAGCAAGGCATAGCTTAGCTTAGCTTTATGTGTGAACCAACTCGTTTAAATATATGGTCCGGTATTCCTCTAAACAGTTAGCAGAGCAAATCTTAGCTTAGCATAGCTTAGCGTTATGTGTGTCAAGTCCAGTTTAAATACTAATCATGAGATACCACTTGAAATTTTGCATGTGTTGTCAAAAATACGTATAACTTCATTATGTAATAATCAATACGACAAAAATCGTATATTAAAAACACTTATCCCTCAGAAATATCCAATTAACACAAATTCTTTATGGTTTTAAAATCAATCGCCAACATAACGTGTTATTTTCTAATTAAATACATTCAAAATATAATGTGAATATTTTGTGATAGTAAGGATTTATTGCTACCACGCTTAATATTTGACAAATTCAGTCTTCTTAGTCGAAAATTTTGTATTAAGTAATCTGAAGAAAATGACAAGTTTCTGATTAAAGAATACAAGGCTTGAATATGTCCAATAAATGAGCAGAATCATTAACTTTCTACTCAGTTAGGTATTTTGACTATGTCTCAACAATTCAGTGACATTGATATTATCAATACACGCTCCAAATTCCACAATTTGTAAGTTAATAAACTGTGTCATAATGGGCGAACAGTTCATTTTTATTGATGACAAGTGTTGATATACAACTTATAAATTAACATATTTTTCTAACATAACACAAATATAGATTGGTTCTAATATGGCTGTATTATTGATACATTTCACTGAGTTTTACTAAGTTTATATTAAAGATGAACGGTGAAATGTTGCGATAGGTCTAGGAAAAGAAAGAGTTATGTATATTGTAAGGTCGGTCTTGAAGTGTTTCGAGCTTAGCTCAAAGTAAATCATAATGAGCTGATCTTCTCAATGTATATCGTTATTAGATATTACTCAATGTAGATGTCTTCTATAGGGTAAGCTGTCTCAATGAACTTGGTGTAGAACCTTTGGAAAGCCCTCCTGAAACAAGAGACTTCTCATTAGTTCGCTGGAGCGACGCACAGTTATTCTGAAATGTTATAACAATCATGACCAATGGACATGTTACTTGCTGTATGCCTTCAAACTAAACAATGAATATGGTACCGTTTTTAACCCAAGTCTCGCTTTGATTTCGTTTTGAGCGTATAATCCGAACGGTTAGTAAGACGCGGTGCTAGATATTATTATTGATTTCGTTTTGGAGTTACGTAACTACCCAGCGACTTGTTTCTATAATATACCAAGTTGTTTGTGTGAAACACATTGTCTTGTGCGCACAGGGAAACTTTGTACCGCAGCAACTTTAGAATGAGAGCTGGCTCTAACAAATATAACGGACGTACCTAGGTTGTCCAAGGGCACCGCCATTCATTATCCAATCACAGGTTATAAAAACAACTTCATGGCGTCAGTTCACAAGTGAGGGACCACCACGTCATGTTGGCGAAAATTGTAGTTCGTTGACATGCTAATATAAATGATCTTTATTAGATTCTCGCGGGAAAATGTTATTTTTATATTGGATCTGCTTCGGTGTGTAAGGCGTCACCCTCGTGTTGTCTCAACTCTCAACTGCCAATGATAGAAAGATTAGGGTTCAAATCTCGGTCGGATGTACTGAGGGTAGTTTTAACAAAATGGTTTTACACTTTCCTTCAACACAAATGCAGGTACACTTCATTTAAATCCAACCCTCCTCGTTAGGCCAATTGTCAGGGAGTAAAATAACCCCCAATTCGGAAATAGTTCTTGGAAATTTGCAAATTTATGTTAGATCTGTAATTAGCATAATAAGTCCCTCCCCCTTACTAGGTCTGCGTTTGGCGCCATCTTGTACACATTTTTCGTAAAATGAAGTATTTTCAAGCTATAGCTATGATAAGTTTAAACCTTTCACACAACTGCATGCAATAAAAGGGTTACCAATATTTCTTTCAATTTTAACGTTAAATAATCCGTAAATACAATGTTTTTATAATATTTTTATTTATTTAAGATAAAACTTTTACAGTAATTATTTATAGTGAGTTCTCCACTTTCGTAACCCTCAAGCTAGGCTTCACTACACGTGTTAGTTACGAGAAAAACTAAATAAACTTTATGTGCTTTATTTTATATGTAAGTAAAACTAAACGAACATTCACATCAAATCAACTTACACTGTGACTTATTCGCAGGTGTCCACGAATGACTCGTTTGTTTTTGTTACGAGTTGTTTTTATCTTCTCGCCAACTCAGAGTTAGAAGGGGGCAGGGTGAACCTAAATGTTCTAGTTGGCTCAAATGTCCTAAAGAGGTTGAAGACATCATTTTGTTCCCACACGTATTTAGTCGGTGTGTCACAACTCCCTCGTTTTTCAGAAACGCCAAATTAAAGTTTGTCAAACTTTTAAACAAGAACGAGAAATTGTAGGGAGTTGTGAAAATTTTCAAAGATAAGGACGCTCATCCAGACGATGTGGACAGGGCAGGGCAGCAATTCATTTCAACCCCTTACAGAGACAAGAACAAGGAAGGCGCTTTGGATTAAGGTTTAAATTGTTCGCGAAATCGTTGTCGAAGAACAGTTTCAACCTCCCATCTTCACCCCCGCTGAGGCAGCCGAACGTCAGAATTCCTCAAGAACATTCCAACAAATTCAAACATGGTATGGGAACAACAAGAACTCCTTTGTCTGGGGTTGGAGAAACTCCGAGCACGGCTTACTACCTGTAACCCCCACCAACGGTCCAGCTCCACAAGCACTCCTTAAAACCATATCTTGTAAATGTATTAAAGGATGCGGAGCAGCTCGCAGTTGTCGTAAAGTTGGTCTCCAATAATTGTTTTCATTGCCAGGGACAATCGTGCACAAATATCGCACATCAATATAACATGGTAAAACACGACCAAGAAATTGATGTACAATTCGATCACTTTATTTTTGAAGCTTCTGATGAAACTGAAGAGGTAGATAGCGAATACTAGTAGTATAGTATGGCCACCAAGTACAGGACGCTGATTGGCTCCTACAAATTTCTCTGGCCTGTGATTTACTGTTACAAATAGCCCGGGCTCAGTACAATGTTGCCATCCCACCCCCCGACCCTCTTTCCATATCCGTAATTTATTCCCCGCACAGTTCGTTCCTGATTTTTTTATGTGTGCTTATTAGATTTTATGTGTGCCCATTGGATCGTATGTCTGGGTAGGATTGGAACTAACGTGGGAGTTTTTTTATTTATTGGCAGGGAGCGTGTAGTCTCGGGCATCGGGCACGCGTCCCGCGACAGTTGGGGTTGGGAACGAGCACAAGAGCTTCCCCTTCTTACATCCTCCTCTGTCTGTGCTAGTGATGGGGAGAATCGGATGAATAGAATTGATTCATTCGATTATTATGAATAATCGATTAACTCGATTCTTTCAAAATCATTCGAATTAAAAAATCATTCGGATGAAAACATAACTGACTTGATGTGAGCTGGCCGATTCATTCTCTTACCCCGCCCTTGCTATCTCTATACAGGTATTCATTAATATTAGGTTCATTTTCAATAAATAATCCCCATTGATACACAATAATCGACCTTACGTATTCAAATGATTCTAAGGATAATTTAATACAAAGTTCAAATGGTTGTACAGTTTACAATCGAATAACAGCCAAAAATAATTCGAATGAAAATTACAAAATGATTGGATTATTTTGCTACGATACAATTAAGGATTTTCACAAAAGCAGTTTATTACAAAACTATTGGAATGGATAGCATTCCGAGTGGATAAAATTCCAGTTTTTTCGGATATAATTTCAGTGGATACAATTCAGGATTTTCACAAAAGCAGTTTATTACAAAACTATCGGAATAAATACCATTCCGAGTGGTTACAATTCCAGTTTTTGTTGATATAATTCCAGTGGATACAATTAAGGATTTTCACAAAAGCAGTTTATTACAAAACTATCGGAATAAATACCATTCCGAATGGTTACAATTCAGTTCCCTCAAAATAAATAAGAGTACCTATTAAAAACATTTTGTTGTAAATATTATTTCTTTGGAGTTATAAAACATACATCTTTTGTAACAAATGTGCTGGTTACATTTTAGTGATTAAAATAACGGATCATTTAATGTGAAAATTAAAAAAACAGATCGGGAACCTCTTTATTGCGTGCAGTTGTGTGAAAATCGTAGGCTTCTTGCGGCTATAACTAGAAAATACTTAATTTAAGAAAAATGTGTTCAAAATTTTATTTTGAATAATATATATTATAATTATTCTCAGAGTAAAATTAACGTTTACCGAGATATTCAAGAAACACCTTTTTTCACTGCCACCTTTCCAAGATGGCTCCGAACGCAGACCTCTTAGGAAGCGGAAATCTTTTTATGTTATTGAGAGAACTTTAATAAGGCGAATAAGACAATTTTCAAATTTCCACATAGTTTTTCTGAATTCAAATACTTGACACTTGGCCTACATCTCTAGCTCGTCAGCCTAATTAGTACAGAAGCATATAACCTGAACAAGATGCGATGCAAACAAACTCCAACATATATTTCCATGATTAGCAGCGCTAAGAACATACCCGACAGCCTCAGCGACAGGCCTGGTGGACTCGCAGCCCATGAACACGTGACAGGCGAACCTGTGCAACTGCGGATGCTTGGTGATGAAGCCCATGTAACGATGATCCCTGGGGTGGAACGCGCAGAACGACACGTTTTTCAGTGAGTAGAAGTAGTCATGACAGGGCACATCTCTTGGCTGAAAACATGTCATGGTCAACAACATTAAGGTACGTACTTTATTTCAGATAGTGATTGACCACCTTTAAAATAATACACTTTATAAATTACTAAAAACCTAGAGAGATTTAAGAATTCAATATTCACGATGTAAATAGCTCGATAGATCCAGCTGTTATTGAATAAGGTTTTAATTTTCTCTAAATAATCTTGAAATGTGTGTTCCTTTTGTGGAGTAAATAATGCTCCATTATATGTTACAATTGATTTGTACGAGAAGAAATGAATTGATGTAAGTTCAGTTATATAGTTGTTTGTAGATAACTTAGAAGTACTTCAGTCAAATTTTTATTTAGAACCCTTTGTTAGAATCTGACTCTGTGAATAATCCTAGGTCAATATGATAAAGAAATTACTATCCTTTTGTTGAACATCGAGTTCTAATTCACTGTGAAAACCTTTGGTTCAACTTTTCACGATGACACGTGCTCTGTGCCTATTTCCTTTATGCTTATCTGCCCTACTATTAATTCTTCTATAGTTAATTTATGAATCCTTAATTCTTAAATCTTAAAATGACATATAGTAAATGACTCCATCCTTCTATGCTCTAAACTTTTTTTTTCAAAGATTACCTCAATGCAAATTATGATACAATTTTTACTAAATCCGGCCTTCTATATTATAAATGATTACGAATTCTTGATAATCAAAATGTCTACATTCTAAATGATGTGTCCTAACTGTATATTGTAACTTAGTTTGTGTAAAGTGTCACGTTCTCTGCGAGCGGTTAGTGGCTTAACGCGCACTAAGTCACATCGCTTGTTTAATTAACTGATGCCTGATGTGGGAACCGCACTTTCAGCTGCTTTAAGTCTCGATAATGTGACCTCTGTGACACCTGATTGGTCACTGAGACGAAAAAGGGAGTCACCTCCAAGATGTCTTGAACCGAAGTTTGGAAGTTTTAGAGAGGGGCTCTAGACAGTTAGTTGTCGACAGTTATCGAGAGATACGAGTGTATTTATTGGTGGTGTGTTTTACGACCATACCAAGGACTTAGAATATGAGCGTGCTGCTCATACAGAGTTATTTTTGTGAAGGGGCTGTAATTGTCTAATACGTTGTGTTCTGTGTGTGTCTATATTGGAGGATTGAATTGACTAAGGAAGAAAATTATCGTCGAACATAATTGACTGTCACTTGTGTCACTCTATCAGACCTTCAACGACAAACACATACAGTCTAACTCTATGTCGGATTAATACCAAATTTTATGGATCGACTTATTACCAATAAAACCAATACTAACAACCAATGTTGCAATCATCGATCATCCTTCCTTATTCAAGCCATCCTGACCATTAAGGAGGGATGGTTTCAGGTGGTAGTTACAAGGGAAGATAAGGAGGGATGGTTTCAGGTGGTAGTTACAAGGGAGGATAAGGAGGGATGGTTATCAGGTGGTAGCTACAAGTGAGGATAAGGAGGGATTGTTACATGTTGTAGTTACAAATGAGGATAAGGAGGGGAGGTTACGTGTGGTAGTCACAAGTGAGGATAAGGAGGGATAGTTACAGGTGGTAGTTACACGGAATGATAAGGAGGGATGGTTACGTGTGGTAGTCACGCGGGAGGATAAGGAGGGATGACTTCAGGTTGTTGGTCCCACCCTACAACCGGATATACAGTCCATAGAATTGTGTTTCATAACACATACATATGCAATGACTGCTGATATCACTAAGATGTACAAACAAATTCGCGTAGATACAAGAGATTATAATTTACAACGCATATTATGGCGCTCAAACACAGAGGCACCATTAGAGCACTATCAGTTAACAACTGTAACATATGGTACATCATCTGCTTCCTTTCTTGCAAACAGATGTTTCATACAGTTAGCTAATGAAGCATCAGTTAATTATCCCGAAGCGTCAGAAGCTATCAGAAGGGATATGTATATGGATGACCTTCAGACAGGACATGATAGTCTTCACAGGGCTAAAAGGTTACAGCAATATCTAATTCGAACACTGGAAAGGGGTGGACTCCAACTCCACAAATGGTGTGCAAATCACGCCTCTCTACTTGATGTGATCCCAGATCAGAAGAGAGAATCACAACTACAATTCAAGTTCGACCATTCTGAGGGAGTAAAGACTCTGGGTTGGTTGTGGCATCCTGCACTGGATTAGCTACAATTTGATATATGTGTGAAGGTTCATAAGGATCCAGTCACTAAAAGGATATGAATAAGTATCATATCCCCAATCCACTTGGTCTTCTAGGACCAGTAATTTTTCGTTGCAAGAGATTTATGCAGGGCTTATGAACATGTCCTTTGCAGTGGGATGAGGTGCTTCCCATAGAACTGAAAGAAGAAAGGAGTTTGCTCTACGATCAAATGCCACTCATAAACAACCTAAAAATACTCCGATTGGTTAAGTGTCATGGAACTTTAACCAACATCTAAATACACGGATTCGCAGATGCTTCCGAAGCAGGATTTGGAGCTTGCTTGTATATTCGCTGTGTCTCTTAGCCAGACTTGTAAAGAATACCACATCGTCGTTAACTGTCCTCGTTAACAGCATACATCTGTGGACAGATTCTACAGTTGTATTAGCATGGCTGGCAGCAACACCTACAAGATGGAAGACCTTCGTAGCAAACAGGGTCTCATAAATTCAACATTTTACATCAGATTGTGATTGGAAACACGTTCCAACACAATGCAATCCTGTTGACATCCTGTCCAGAGGAGCAGCTCCAGAAGACCTTTGCAAACACAATACATGGTGGTATGGGTCAGATTGGCTGGCAAGGGAAGGGGATCAATGGCCTCAATGTAAGTATATTACTTCCGAGGAGGAGACAACTGAACGTAGGATCCAAGCAGTGTAGATAGCAGTGACACAAAATCCTGAGGAAACTGTCATAAGATTCTCATCATTAACCAGATTGCAGCGAGCAATAAGTTATTGTTTTAGCTTCACAGCCAATGCAAGAAAACAGCAAATTATACACCAAGGTCCGATAACGGTGAAGGAGCTTCGAGAAACTCTGTATCATTTCATCAGAGAGCTACAGCTATCATAATATCCACAAGAGGTTAAAGATCTCAAAGATCTTAAAGAAATTGAAGGAAAGAGTGCTCTTCGCTATCTTCATCCCTTCCTTGACAAAGACAGTATTCTACGAGTGGGAGGTCGATTGCAATATGCTGAGGTTGAGTACGACCAAAAACACCCTGTCATCTTGACAGCAAGCTCCAACCTCACAAGATTAATCATCCAAAATGAGCATCTAAGACTACTTCATGCTGGTCCCCAGTTGTTACTTGCAGCTCTCAGACAACGATATTGGATATTGAATGGCAAGAGTGTTGTACGCCACATAGTCCACAAGTGTATGAAATGCTTCAGGTTAAAGGCAAGGGCAGCACAACAACTGATGGGACAGTTACCAGAATCTCGTGTACGTTCAGCAAGGCCATTTCTGAACTGTGGTGTGGATTATGCTGGTCCATTCTTAATTCGTCAAGGTGGGCCGCATAGCAAGATCAAGGTAAACTGCTACACGGCGATATTCATATGTTATGCAACAAAGGCTATCAATATTGAACTGGTAAGTGATTTGACAACTGAAGATTTTCTGCCATACGTGGAAGAAGTAACAATATCTACAGTGATAATGGTAATAATTTTATAGGGGCAAATAATTCTCTCCAAGCTGTCTATAGATTATTTCAGGATGATAAATTTAAGGAACAAGTGGCTGGTTTTGCAAGTGTTGAGGGTATACAATGGCATTTTATACCGCCAGGCTCATCACACTTTGGTGGCCTTTGGGAAGCTAGTGTCAAGTCGATGAAATTCCACATGAGACGTTGTAGGCAATACGAGTCTAACCTGTACAGTTTTGGCACAAATTGAAGCTTGCCCCAATTCTCGTCCTCTTTGACAATTATAGGCCGATCCCAGTGACCCTACAAGTCTGACCCCTGGTCAT
Organism: Timema shepardi; assembly: GCA_902151425.1. NCBI lineage: Eukaryota > Metazoa > Arthropoda > Insecta > Phasmatodea > Timematidae > Timema > Timema shepardi. The sequence continues at coordinate 11,046 of CABFVX010006726.1, forward strand.
TTCTTGATAGGTGGGCCTATCACCGCAATACCAGAGTCAAACTACATACACATTTCCATGAACAGACTGTCTAGGTTGCAACTGGTTCAACAATGCACCCAACGGTTGTGGAAATTGTGGTCATCCGATTACTTAAACCAACTTCAACAGAGTTCCAAGTGGACCACTGTATTCCCCGACAGGGATGGTTGTGCTACTGAAGGACGATGATGTTCCCCCTCTACAGAGGAGATTGGCTGTGGTGGAGGAAATCCATCGTGGTCTTGACAATCTTGTTCGAGTGGCTACTGTCCGTACGTCATCCAGTGTTGTCAAACGGGTGATACAAAAGCTGTTTCCCCTACCAATTGACTCAATTGACTAATATATAGTAGTGCTTCTAGTGTTTATTATATTTATACTGTTCTATTTAAGACCTTCTAGCTTTGTTGTTAAAAATATGTGCTATTTTGGTGGGTGGTATGTTGTGTATTGTGTGTCTTGCATTTTGCTATGCTCATTTATTTTTGTTGTTGTCGTTTTATATTGCCATGGGCCTGTAGGTTTTGTTTATTGTTGTCAAAAATGAAGCGACCGAACAGGGTCCTCTCTTTGTGCGTGTGATACAATAAATAATAGTTAAGTCTGAGTTGCTTAATTCAGTGGTCCTCCCGGTTGTTACAAACAGGGATTCCTCAGCCATCAACCCCAAACACAGACACACCATCATTATATACCCTAAAAATATGCCACGTGCCTTCAAGGCGTGGGAGCAATAGGGGGCAAACATACGTCTGGAACATACTATAACATGCTCTACGTCTCCAGATGCGCGCAAAATAACAGTCCTAGGAGTTGGCTGAACGTGGCCGACAGAGCGCAGTGAGTTGGCGCTTGTCACTCTTTTTTTCTGTGGGCGTGGCTTGGCTCAAGAGTTGGCAAATGAACCTCGGGCCACTTCAGTCCAATGTTAGACAGTGCCACGATGTGTTGTGGAGTTATAGTTTGTTCCTGAGATAGATAAACTGGGGCCAGGATGGTGAGTGTGACAAACTCTTAATGTTTATATGTTGTAACTTGGCTACAACATATTGCTTAAATTAAACTCAAAATAATAACTGTGCTATTACATTATAATATTATTTTTACGTCCAGCTTGATAGCAACTGGTCCACACATATTAAATCCTTAGTAAGTGCCTTAAATGATCAACACTTAAGATGAAAATTTGGCACAACCCAGCACTAACGAAATACAAACAATGGCCTTTTTTAAATAGCTATATTATTTCTCATACCATGTGACCAACTTGATATCAAGTTGGCCTCCCATATAAGTGGTAATAAGTACCCTAAATTTTCTGCACTAACGATACAAATTGAGCTATATTATTTCTTATAAAAGATGGCCAACATGTCATCAAGTTAGCCACCCATGACAAATCGCTACTAAGTATATTGTTATCCCTAGTTTGTGGCTTCGCGGGTAACTGGCTGAGGTCTATAAGTTTAATCTCAAGTTGACGTTTTGTTTAGACATTAGTCTCGTGACACGTGTGGGTAGGAATAGAAAAAAAGGTCGACGGAAAGGTCCCGGAAACGTTAGTCGAAGTGGCAGGTAGGGTGACGATACCGGCAAAGTGAGTCGCGGTGGGAGGTAGGGTGATAATCCCGGCAACGTGAGTTGCGGTAGGAGGTAGAGTGATGGTATTGGCAACGTGAGTCGCGTTGGGAAGTAGGCTGATGGTCCCGGTAACGTGAGTCGTAGTGGGAGGTAAAGGAGCGAGACGATATTAGATAATATTGCTCTCTCTGATTTTTGAACTTCTTTTTGCTCCTTCGAAAAGGTAGCACACCCGTGTGTGGTATCCTCTAACTGACTGCCCACTGCAATCGCAGCCGAAGTTGCCTATTAGCATGCCTTAATGCACCCTGAAGGGGAGCACGAGAGCAAATTCCAACACTCACTGACAAATTGGTCACACCGTGTGGTTTTGGATTCTAAAACAAACGCATTGTCGCATTTCGCGAAGGTTATGAACAAAAAAAGGACATATTATTATTAATATAAGTGGTGGGGGGAAGTGTATTGGGAAACAGAATAAGAGTTTTTATAGCTATGAGCGGAGATACTACTATATGGGGGACTGAGGGAGAACCTCCCAAACCAATGTTTGACACTTCTAGCTTATCCGAGCAGGGCTTTAGGACGTTGGTGTCACACTCCAGCGTCGATGTCATAATTCCCAAGCCCCTGGATAAGAGGATTGGTGGCACCGGAAATTCTGTCGTAGAAAGACTGTGCCAGCTTCCGGAAGTGGTCCTTGATGGTAAGCATCCCCAGGTCACGATGCAGAGTCACACTACGAACGTACTCAGGCACGTCCAGAATGGTCTTCAGACACCTGCTCTGGAATGCCTGCATCCTCCTCATATACGTGTCAGCTAGGTGACCCCAAGCGGGACAAGCATAGTCGATGATCGGCCTGATTAACTGCTTATACAGTGTCAGACCATTCCTTATAAACAGGGCGATATGCCTGTTAAGCAGTGGGCCCAGGATTTCCATCCTTTGCCTCACCTTGTTAAGTCTCTCAGTGCAGTTTAGTCACCAGGCCAGTTTGGTGTCCAGCGTAAAACCCAAGTACTTAGCACTGTTCGCCCATCTGATTTGCTCTCCGAACAGATGGAGTGGCGCTGGCCTGTAGAACTTTATTTTCCATTCGAAGAGCACTGCTGTGCTTTTTTCCACGTTAATGCTTTTCCTCCAGGTGCTTACACACACCTCCAACTGCATCAGGTGCCTGAAGTCACCTCTCCACCAGCTGCCCTCGCTACGACTACGCTCCTAGAGCCATGTAGTCCACATACAGTGCCAACTTGGTGTCTGAGGATTTAGGAATGTCGTTCACATACAGAATGAAGAGCAGCTGGCACACGAGGAGACACTGTGGCACTCCAGCGTTGATGCTCCTGACTTAGAAAGTGGCATTCCATAAGGCAATGTAAAAGGTACAGTGGGATAGAAAAGATTGTACAACTTTAACTAGGTAGAAAGGTAGGTTCAGGGAAAAGAGTTTGAAAAGGAGACCTTCGTGCCAAACACATTCTAAGGCCTTTGCCACGCCGAGAAAGACCGCACTATTCAGCTTGTTGATGTTGAAGTTCTTCTTGACCTGCTTCAAAAGCTGGACGAGTTGATAGATGTAGCGTGTCCCGCCCGAAAGCCGAACTGATTGTACACTAAGATTCCATACTCACAAAAATTTCGAGTCACGTCATTAGAAGTATCATAAACAACTTGCCCAAACAGTAGAGCAAATTGATAGGTCGGTAAGACAAAGTTAGGGCCAGGTCCTTACCTGGTTTATGAAAACAGAGGGCGTTGGTGTGCTTCCAGAGCTCGAGGAAGTGATTCAGGAGCAGGGCAACGTTGAATATCTCAACGAGGAAGTTAATCGCCTCCAAGTGTAGCTTTCTGAGAGCCGCGTTATTGATACCGTAACGTCCAAGGTCCTTGTTTAGTCTTAGAGCGGCCTACGCCCGTGACATTTCTGTCACCTTCGTGGGCTCAGGTTCATCCAAGGGTCTGTACGAGACTGCAGAGATAACCTGAGCCACATGTGCAACGTTCACTGGGTCTGAAAGGTCACCATTCGGTAGAAATTATGACTCTAAGTGCTCAGCGAGACCATCGACCTTCTCCTGGTTTGAGTTGGCCTCCCCGCTACGACTTACAATAGGCAGCTTTAGTGTGGAGACTCGCATCAAGTTTCTCGTGATGCGCCACAGAGAGCTATCCTTTACGCACATACTCTCAATATTGTCCTCCCAGACACAGTTCCTCTGTTCTTGGACCATCTCGCGAACTGCAAGGACTTTGCGGCTCTAATTAGCTTTATCTACCGGATCCCTCGAAATTATCCAAGCCCTCCTCAACATATTTTTCTCCTGAACATGCCTGAGGATAGAATTGGGCAAAAAAAACCATGGCACCCTCTTAGGACGGTACCTTGGCGTCGAAACTTTGAGTAACCCCTTGATGGTGGAAGTTATAAACTCCACAACACTATAGATTTATGTTGCTGTTCGAAAGGTAGGGGTGTGTCCAGGGGCGGATCCAGATCATATTCATAGGGGGGTCGTAGTTGTAAATAACATAGTCACTTACAATGCTATATTTTTGTTTAAAGCCATTTAATATTTCTCAACTTCTCATTTATATTTTATATTATGCATGTTTTAAACCGTTATAATCCTCTCCAATTTTATAAAATTAGATAGTTTATATAAACAATTTGGAGTGGCCCTTATTCAACAATTTTTTGAAAAATGGTTCGCTCTAGAAGTTATGAGGAGTTTTGCCTTGATTAAAAAAAATAGATTCTTTTATAAATCATAAGCCCCCATTTAAAGTGTTCCTCGAAGCTATTTAAAGTGATCATCACCTTATTTTTTTAGGATTGTTATATACCTCCAGAAGATAATCTTTTACGTGGTCTTCCACCGACAAAGTTTTGATAATTGAACTATTTCAGAAATTAGTGTATTTGGGGTGGTCCTCACCTGAAAATTCTTTAAAATGACATGCATCTAGAAGCTATTTATAGTTTTACTTCCCCGACTTTTTCTACCAGCTAGATGTCTATAGTCTAGTAGTTATTTAAAGTGATCTTCTGTAAACATTTTTTGACAACAGAATGCATCTAGACGTATTTGATCTTTAATTTAAGGTCATCTTTTAGCTTCATATTTGATAATATCGGAGGATTTGAAATATATATAGGTGGGAAATTTATTCAAAGGAGGGGTAAATTATTTCCAGGGGGGCAGAGCCCCCACAGTTCCACTGCTTCTGCTGTCCACACATAATCTATATTCGTTGTTCGTGGATGAACTGCTTTCAGGCGGTTATTAGTCTTCTTTGACGTGTGGTAGGCTACCGTCTCTATGTGAAACACTGTTTGTTACTCGCTATGCACGACAAATATTCATACATGAAAACATTTTTTTATAATAAACGTGGACGAATAACACACATGTGAAACCTGCTTCAGAGGTATCTGCGCGTAAAAAGACAAAAAATTGTATAATTTATATGAGTTGTATTTTTCTTTCTAAAATTTTAACATTAATTTTTTTAAATTAATTTTCTAACTTTCACAGGGGGGTCAACTGACCCTTTGACCCCCCCTTGAATCCGCGCCTGGGTGTGTCCCAACCTCTCTCCCAACACATTTTTGACCCTATCACAGTCAGTGCGCTTAAGGTTGGATTTTTCATGGGGTCTATGAAAGACACTGTGCGCTCCAGGTTCACAAGAATGGGATTGTGATCTTAGTCTAGCTAAGCTAGAGACTTCAGCAATAACCACCTTTGCATCCCTTTGGAGACAATGAAGTCGAGGACGTCTGGGAGATAAAGGGGTGTGTGAGGAAAGAGGGAGTGGTGGTGGGAGGGTCCGAGGCTCCAAGCCGTGTATATCGATAACGTCGTAGAGTAATCTGCCACGAGCGCACATAATTCTAGAGCCCCATGAAGGGTGCTCAGCTTTGAAGTCACAACCAATTAAAACAATCGTGGTACCTTGATTCAGCACCATGTCAGCCCCTGTAGCCTGGTAAAACAAGTGAAGGGGGGAAGTAGATGGAAACTAGATGCACTGGGCTAGTAGAGTTCACTATTTTGATATCCGTTGCTTCCATATGTTGTAGGGGAGGAAGAGAGATGACGTGATGTTCAAGGCCCCTTTGAACCCGGACCGCCATCCCACCTCTTCCCATATTCCACGCTAGGTAGCTCCAATGTCAGACGAGCTCTGTTAGCTATAATCTCATTGTGGAGAACACGTGGGTTTATCCCAACAGCATTACGTCGACACGGTGCTTTGCCAGCAATCTTTAGAGCCCAGCCTTCTTCCTCGCGACTCCGTTAGCATTCCAGAGTGCAACCGTGGGCTCCTTCAGCACTGGTGGTCCTCTATTTGGGTGTACTGACATAAGAGACCAGGTAGAGGCTCCATTACCAGGTGGACCCTGTTATTCCTAGTATATTCCTGGACTTTCTTCAAGAGACTCGATGAAAAGTCCAATGGATCAAATTCCGGAATGCCCTTGAGTAGTACTATGCAATTTTTGAGCTTGCACTCTCACACTCTGGGTATGTGTGGGGAGTGGGTTGGGTGTGGGGGTGGTAGGAGCGGAAGGGGTAGGATTGGGGAGTGATAGGAAATTTTTTGAGAGGTACGAAGGGGTGGGGATAGAGGAACAAGTTGTGGGGTAAGGGGAGTGAAAGTTGGGACGGAGTGAGGAGTGGTCTTGGTTGGGTACTCAACTAAGAGGGAAGGACCAGGTGCCACTGGTTCTGGAAGGGTTTCGTCGGCAGGTGCCTCAGCCTGAGGTGGAGGGGTTGATTTCCCTTACAACACACTGGTGAAAGATTGCACCAGCCCCTTTGGTGTTGCAGCTGGAGTCACGGTCACCCTTCATACCACAACGTGGATCGAGGGCTTCTGGCCTTCACTTAGACCATCCGTTCTCACTTCTTGACCCTTGGAGACCCTCACAGTCCCTGCCACCCTCAAATACTTGTACGTGGAACAAGCCCACTATGCCAAGGCGTAGGATCCTGAGCAGTGCAGGCACTTCAGGGGTGATCGTCTCTTCTCCGGGTACCCACCCCTCTCATGCTCACCACCACATAACACACGTAGGTTTAGAACTGCAATCCCCCCACACATGCCCAAACTGAAAACAGTTCTTGCACAGAATCAGGCCGCCGGGAGACGTGTATTTCTCCACCTTGACACGAATCCCGCACAGGAATGATATTGAGTACAGCCTTGCAGTATACACCCCAGGAGTTAGAGAGACAGTGAAGTTCGGATACCGCTGCCTTTTTCCAGTCGTCTGGTGTCGTCTCCACAGGGAGACCATCTGGATGATGGATTTCACGGGGAAACCCATCTCCACTAGCTCTTCCTGGATGTAAGAAAGGTTTGTCCTTGTCAAGACTCTCTTCACCACGATCCTGACCAGTTGCTCCCGTCCAAGCTCGAAGGACCAATGCTGTATCCCCATTCCCCAAGCTAGGCAAGAATTTCTGGAAGGTGGGGTAAGCTTCCTCCAAAACGCACTTAAGGTGTACTCGATCCCTTGGCTGCCTGACCACTTCCGTAGGCTCTCAAACCTTGGATCAGATCACCCTCACTACCTTGAAGTAATCCTCTACATCTCAAAAGATGATGAGAGTGATCTTCCCCTTAGATTTGTGAACCGGCCCAAAATACTAGTGCCAGGCTAGGGCGAGGCACAGTTTGCGTTGCTACTCTAAGTTTTTCCACCGCTTCCCACCTTTGCCCAACGTTGGCGCAGCCTGGCTCGGGCCACCATTGACCTTACTCTCACCACCAGAGCTACCGCCTAAATGGTTAGGTTTGCCCCCATGGGGGGCGGCCCAGGCAGTAGAGAGGGTGGTTGGCGCAGTTGGTGCAAGGGCCGAACAGTGAGGCACAACAGCTTTAATTTTTAATTACTAGCGATGAAAAATGGGCACTAGCCAACACTAACGTAACACAAACGCTATGACCTCACAGATAAAACTACACTAGCTAGAGCAATGGGATGACTTTCATCCACCAATAGATGGACTAATGCAAGTCTTGCATGCATGTTGCGTTCACCGCTATGAATGGGATTTTTTTTTAAATCCACTGATGATTAAATTACATTTAAATGATTATCAGGAGAATATTTTTACAAACATAAAATAAAATAATTACATATCTTCAATCGAAGGAAAGTAGTGCTTGCCTTGCTTGCCCTGACGCGACGCCACTACTTTTAGAGTGTTTGACATCACTTAATCTGAGTGTAGCAGATGTTTGCCTACCTTTTATAATGTAGGAAATGACTAGGTATGAGTGTAACGAATGTTTACCTATCTTTTAGAATGTTGGACATCGTTAGATTAGAGAGTTTGCCAATATACATACTTAATAAGTAATACAATCCTATCAAACTTGCTAGGAAAGTTTTTAACTTTCAAATAATTAGAGTTTTATAATATATTAAATACACGCTTGACTAAGACAATACATAATAGTTTGGGTACTAGTTTCTAGTAGTCAAAATAATCTTTAGTGAAGGTGAAGGTCTGCACTTAAGAAATTGAATCAGGATTACAAAAATTCGTTCTAAGTTCTGGGTTCTGGTTAGATAGGTTTAAAAAAAATATTTCTAGTTACTTGAATATAACGAAACTATTCTCATTGAAAATATGATAACTGTACATTTTAATTACTTTACAATTGTTTATTTAAATTTGAACATCAAATAGTTAGTCACTTTACATGGACATTTTCAGTGGTTTTAGATTAATATGTGTAAGTATAACATAGAGCTGGGAGCTGAAAAAAACAACCCAAATCGACAGAATTCAGGAACTAGCTCAACACTAATTGCACTATTTATTTTACTGCTTCCTAAATAATAACTGAATTCTGCGAGACTCAACAGATTACCTCAGCTGGTAGCGTGTCACTCCATTAAGTTAAAAGTCCTGGTTTCAATACTTGGCACATTCGAACAAGTATAATTTATGAAATTGAGGCTTTACCAATGACAGTGACAAAATGTTTCTTAATGTGCACCATGTCTTACTGTCCGTGCGGGCTATCCACACAAGTGGGGTAAGAATGTAGGATCGAGAGAGAACCTGCTTGCTTGCATCTGCGTGGAGGGCAATTGAAATATCATTGAGTAAAATCACCACAGTACGCCCGGTGGTATTCGTCCCTATAGAAGGCGAACCCGATCAGATTATTGTGATACATTAGTCCATGTGTCCACCGTGACGGGGGACTGGGTGTGGTGTCTATTTAGAATTAGGCTAGTGTGTGAGTCGTGTATCAATCCATCCAGTTGGTTTAAATATTCCAAATAGAAGTGTGTGTGGACTAACCGAGGGCTTGCTACGGTCCAGCATCCGCAGTCCCTGATCCGACACCTCCAGGACACAAGAGTGCGGCTTGTGTTTGGGAAGTTTGCCAGTGCCTACAATCTTCCTGACGGCCTGACACAGCACCGAGGTGCCCTTGTGACACAGAGTCTCCACCGAACCCAGGTACCCGAGGAGGTACCTCTCTCGCTTCACCTGGGGACTACTTGGGTCGAAGTCGCTGTAGTCCGTGTCCACGGCGTAGGCCGACGGGAATATGCCTCGTCTGCCTGACCTCAGGTTCACACCTTTGATAAAACAAACCAGACGATGCAAACCTAGATAAGGAAACCGGGGTTTAATGCACCATTATTATTATTATTATTATTATGTTGCGCGTGGGGTATTTAGTTTTATTTATAGATACAGTAGCCTCGTAGCTTCTTTGGTGCTTACTAACAGCTTTGAAAAGTTACCAGACCAAATTATGTATCCCTACGCCGAACCATATGATCTGCAAAAACATGTGTTTAGCAGCTGTCACTTCTGACAGTCAATATTTAGGTTTATACCTGAATGTTGACTGTCAGAAGTCAGCTGTGAGCTGTCAATCAGCAACAAAGAAGCCACGAGGCTACTGTACTTAGGGTAATAGAGCGACTTGTGCTTGGAAACAATTTCACCTGTTAGGAATAAATTCCTCATCGGGATTTAACTCTAGATATAAACACATTCAACATTGTTATAGTTTTACATTAAAGTTAGTTATTAAAACATGATACGTTAAGAAAAGTGTGATTGATTAATTTTCTAACAGTAATTTTGTCCATTTATTTGTATGGCCGTCATCAGTTCTCCGTAGACGTCCACAATGGCGGCGTGTTAAGAGTTATTCCAACTTGCACGGGGTGGTCCGGGGCTCTGTGGAGGCCTACACAATACTCTTTTTTCTGACCACGGACCTTACAAAGGGCTCTATGAGTAAACAACTTCGAATAATTAATGAAATTATATTTATTTTTATTGAGTTTATAATGTGTGCATGACAGTGTTGGCTAAAACCCATTTATTTCTCAATGAAGTTATTATGAGCAAATATGAAACTTTACTGACAGCTTTTAAAGAAATGACATATATATATATATATATATATTTGTGTATATGTGAATAGTTTCAATTGGTGTGTTTGAAATAATACCTTTCGTCAAATATTACCTTCACTCCATAGGTCTTCCGCTTCTCTTTGTACATATATGGGATCGCCAATCTCCACTTCTATCTCGTCATGGTGTCTCGGCACGAACTTGTGTAGCCCTCTGTGAGTGGCTTCGAGAAGCTCTAGATGACCGAATGGAACACCTCCACAACTTGAAGGGGAGATGGGAGATAACGATTCTGGAAATCACACCATTATTTTATTACTCAATTTATAGAAACATACTTTTAAAGCAATACCTAAATGTTTTGTTGTGTTAGCATCTATTACCAACATAAGTTCTACTAAAAACTAGCATCAAGTACCCGGTTTTGCCCGAGATAAATTTTAGGGTGAAAGGGTTAGAAAGGAGGAAAAGGGCAAAAAAAGTTAGAAATCAAATTAAATCAAAACCTCTTTTTTTCAAGGTAAACTATAAAGCAAAAGGGAACAAATGGTAAAACAGGGACAAAAGTAAATCTAATAAAAATAAAAAGTGTGTAAGTAGTGTTCCATAAAAGTTGTATCCATTTTGAGATCTTCCATTTCCCGGGTTTCAATTTTGAAATTCCGTATGTTCAGACGTCATTTGGCTCTCCGGGAAGATATATTAGCTTACATGTGGAAATTCTATTTTAGATCACATCAAAAAGTGTTTTTATGTTAGTTTTAGGGACCTTGGGGGAACCGTCTCTGCCCAATTACTGCTTCTTCATTTTGAAATGTAAGGACTGGACCTTAATGTTTGTTTGGAGTAGTTCTCATACCCAACTGATAAATTTCAAACTACTATCACAATGAAAATATATTTATTATTTAGGTTGGGAATATTAAAGCATCCATTTCAAGTCCTCTTTATAAAGTAGTAAATATTTAACATTTATTTTGTTATTAGAGTACCGGTAGTCCCTTTACATTCCAGACAAATTTAAACGTTCTAATTCACATAAAATGTTTTTTTTTACCTAGCCCTCCTTCCTCCATCCATCCCTTATTTTCTACATTTAAAATCTTAAACTTGAGACTTTTTTTAGATATTTCGAATGTTCTTTATAACTTATATTTAAGTTAAATTTTTTATTACAAAAAAAGTAATTGTTTATCTAAGTTTTGGAATGGTAAACCATTTTAATTTAAACAAATTCTACTTATAAATTTTAAATTTTATGACAAATTAGGTTATCTGGAGTTGTCCTTCTACCTGCCTTTTAAATTTAAATTTTCTACTACACTTAAAGTATTATTTTTCTGTCGAAGCCCCCCTTGCCCCCTTTCTGATCCTGTTTACCAAAGTCCAAATTAAAAATTTAGCATTTCCAGCAATTAATATTTATTTTGAGTGTTTTTTAACCTACTTGTCAAATTTAAGTTTTCGACCAAGATTGTAAGTAGCCGTTTACTATAAGTATTTGAAATTTTGAATGCTCCAAACTCTTTTTTCCAATTCACTCTTAGAAATTTCTAATTTTAACATTTATTAGGATATCTAGAGTTATCTCTCTGCTGTCTGCCAAACTTTAATTTTCATATCTCATCTAAAAAGCTATAATCCAACCATTTCCTGAATTCCCATTTTGAAATTTACCAATTTTAGATTGTTCTGGTTGTATGGGGTAGTCTTGCTATCTTTTTGAAAAGCAAAAAATCATGTTTACGTGCCCGGGTGTTGGGAAAATCCGGTGATGGACTGCGTTATGTAGAATATAAGACGTGTACACTTCGTCGTGATTGAAAGGTAGCAACTTATTAACTCATCCGGCAAGGTATGCCACACCTCCACACATGACTGCAAAATAGTTTGCCTAGCTACGTCCTAGGCCTAAGTTAGAGACGGCCTTAAGTCCTTAAATTATTTCTTGACTGTTGGGAAGAAGTGATGGGGGAGGGGTTATGTCGTTTAGCGATGCCCAAATGGTTTGATTTACTAAATTAATTTTACTTTATTGTCCTGATCATGATAAAATCAATAATTATTATTTACATACTAAGTTAATTAATTGTTTGCTCTCCTCATTAACATACGGACTGTTATTTTTTTTAGCTATTTAAAGTTTAACCCCGTCAAACGTTATTTTTACACTGTTACCCACATTGATTGGTTTTACATGGTAACATTAAGCAAGCCTGCCCTTTTCCAGAATCTTCATTACTGTTTATAGCCAATTATAAATTTATTAATGATTAATTATTATATTTCACACATGTAGCAATAATAACCGATTAACTCTAATAGATTTTTATTTCAGTTTTGAGAAGCTGAGTTAAAAATAATCTGTAATTTAAGGGTCCCAATCCTGATTTAAAGTATTTTATATTATTTCAGGATGGACAAAAAAAAATGATATTGATAAAATATAATGCATTAGACAAATTTAATTATAAAAGTGAATTTATTTGTTTTTTCAAAGTTATTATGACAGTGTATAACTTTGTTGGACCATAATTCGATTCCTTACTTTATTCAATGTTACCATAACGGTCACAATATAACTATTATGAACAAGTTTTGATAAATACTTTGATTGAGAAAAATTGTCGTTTATTAAGATTTACGTTGATTATAATTTTTTAGTAAATTTAATGTATAATATTAACTATGATTAGTTTTGTCAAATCTGTTTTTTTTACTAAATCAATTCTGGAAATTCAACAATAAAACTAGCCATGACGTAGGCAAGTATTAATATAATATCAGAGTGAGGGGGTTTAAATAACATTTGAAAAACAGGGATAAATATTGTTTTGGTTTACGAGCTTAAAACCGCTTTAAATGATATCTCTGATTTTTTAAGGTTTGGAATATAAATATATTTAATTAAAAAATTATTGTAGTTCTGTACTGTTTTTATGAATATTTGCCTATATCCAAAGATACTTGAAATTTCATAACCGATTGTGGTGCATTTATTTCTATTCATTATGATGTTTGTTAAGGGAGGATCTCGCATACTTACAAGTCAGGGTTTGAGTCTCCGTTAAATATACGGCCGGATTTATATATATCTGTAACGTAGGATCTCTGGAACCACTTAACTAATTAAGGTGCGGTTTTTACTTTTATACTGAACTAATATACAGGCAGGTTTGAACATTAGTTTAATCAGGTGTTTTGTTGTGAGTCCCTGGAAATACTGACAGGCCTAGCTATTGTACTGTTAATTATGAACGGACCTAAGATCTATCGACCTTGACATTACTGGTAACGGTGAGTGGCGAAGTATAGCGGACAAACTTTAAATTAGGAGTAGTCCACAACATGGTGACCTAAATGGAGATTTAGAACGGAAGTTTTAATAATCTTTTATAAACTATTATTTCAATATGTGTTAAGTAATTAAATCTCTTTGTACCTTTTTTAGATATGTAATTTTACCTTAATTTTTCTATTATATCTTTTATTTTAAAAATGCTTAGTCTTCAAAAATTATATTATTGGTCCTTTTGTTATCGTGAAAACGAACTTATCTCTGATTGGCTAAACTAATCTCAGGATTCCCCGTTCAGAGAGATTTCCTTTTGTCTCGTTCATTCTCTATTTGGATCCTATTAGCGTGAGACGTAATTTTTTTGTTCTCTTCTTTTTTTAAAATTTTTTTCTAAAATCTTTTCTAAATTAACATGTAGTCTTTTACTTTTGTTTATTTCTTTTTTTGGGTTATGAGGTAAAGTTTCCGTGTATTTTTTTTTGTTTAATTATTAACTTTTAGATTTAGTATTATTATGCATTTTTGTGGAATTCTAATGTAATGTAGAAAATGTCCACCACGTGGCCTGGTTCTTTTTGTATTATGGTTTTGTATCAATCGGCATCCTATAAATCACGCTGTTTAAAATTTAATAAAACAGGGGATTAAATATAATGTTTGAAGATGATTATCTTTGTATTAATTAATTTTATTTTTGGTTTTCTCTGTTCTGCAGGAGATATCTTTTTTATACCTTAAACAAATCGGTAATGTAGTAAATGTAAATGTTCTCTTTTATTTTGAATTAATCTTTTATTATCTTTTTATCATCTTAATCTTTTATTATGTTTTTTATTATCTTTTATTCATTTAATAAATAATACAGTCCTTTTGTAATTGGGTTATGATTTAAAATTAATCACGTGGGAAACCACGTGTGTTGAATAAGTATCTTAACCTCCTTTTTTATTGATTAATTAACTATTTATTATGCTAATTATTTACTTATGCTCTCTTTCAGTCTTGGCAGCAGATATACCTTTTTTTAATTAAACTTAATAAGTGTTACTGGACTCCTCTCAATGAGGCGATCAGTACACTATAATGGATTTTGTGGATCAGCCAGAAGGTGAAATTCCGTATTTATAAGTAACATAATATTACCTATTTCAACCATATTTACTACTAATTACTGGGGGATATTTATGAAAAATATACAAAATAAAGATGATGTAGCCACATTTGCTTGGAGGGAAGTTGGGAAAGAATTTAGGAAAACGTGTCTCAATATTCCTGGCAAGACTAGAACCCTGTTTCATCCATCACTAAAAATGGATCATATGATAGAATATTTGTCCGCATGAATACCAAATAGGTATAATATAAACTATTTACCGTATTTCCTAGAATATTAATTTTACTTTGTAATTCTGTTTAATATAAGACAATAAATAAATTGTTTTGTGAGTGTTTCGAGCAGATATCACACTGGGCTATAATCTATTATTAATTTTTTTAGGTTCAATCAATAATGTTTTTACACACTGAGATTATCAACAACTCTCAGACCCACCCTGGTGGCTAAGTTAGCTAACGTTATATCTTCCTCTTTATCTAGACTAATGTGGACGGGGAGATCGAGGTTCTAATATCGCTCGGACAAACTGGGGTAGTTTTTCTAAATTGATTTCCACTCTCCCTTCAAGCAAATGTGGGTTCACTTCCTCTAACTTCAACCTTTCTAATTCCTAACACATTAGAATAATTAGTACTTAGGCATATTACCAGAACAGGTAGTAAGACGTGGTGCTAAAAAACACAACAACAAAAATATACCTTAAAAATTGCTTTAAACATTCTCTCCTTGTCCTATTGATTTAAGATTGACTATATGAAGGTTCTCTGAGAAACAGTGAAGTTTTCCTGGTACTCAAACCTATTACTAAATAGTTGGTTCTATGTGTGCTAGCTGGCCGTGAAGTCAGAGTATAGTGGTTTTTTCAAAATATCTCTCTTCAGGTTCATCATATGGCATTAAAGGCCATTATAAAATTAAAAACTAATTAAATTTTCTACAAATCATGTCGTATACATTTTGTTCTGAACTAAATAGTTTTAGCGCAGAAGCTGAGGAAAGTCGAGCATCATTGAAATATATTAGACGGAACACCTAAACGACGCTGTAGAATATTTCTTTATTTGCCGGAATAACATAAAACACAACTTGTTGGTAATTTCAGCTAACTGATTATTTCCATTCATCAATTACCCTTATTTGTTCCCACATGGCTGAAAATGTCTTAGAATTGGCCAATCTCGAGGACACCTGCGACTTGCAGCATGGGTTGGTTTGCTTTCTTCCGCGTCAGCTTTCTTTGAATCATCTCTCGCTGACTCGGGGAACTTGTCTCTCTCTATCGGGTTCAATAGTACAGACAAATATCTAGAGATATTTATTTGAAACCGTGGATAATCATAGTGCATTGAGCTTTATGTGTTAATTAAGTAATATTTAGTATTATTAATCATTTAATCAAACTCATTTATTACAATTGTTAGAGGGGAACTCCTCTCTCGACAGAATTCAAAGATATGCTTAACAACAATCTACTTTTAGGATCGTGATTTCATTCCAATCTCTGTTTTAGAAGATTTACTGTAAATTAAATACTTTTAATAGATTTTTCAGATATGATTGCACAGAGGTAGTTTACCGGTTTGTGTCTCGAACTAAAATGTTTCAGCAGCATAAATGCCTTATTTGCGATACAAATATTTCGGGCAGTTGAAATGAAGGATAAATGCATGGAAACATTTCAACGATTGAGTTTGAAAAGGAAAGATGATACTATAAACTGTCTTAGTAAAAAGACATGCGAGAGTGCATATCTCGTTTCGTCAGCAATACTGCGGTGAGAAATCCACGGGTAGTTCGTTAAAAATAAAACTGCATAGCACCATAATTAAGATCAGGTGGAGTTGCTTTTGATTTTAAACATAATGGTTTTTTGTGTCCCGGTGGAGCTACAAATTACGGAGGACATTTTAAAGAAACAAAAGAAGGCCAAATTAAGCGTTCGAGTTATTATTTATAATGTTTGCAAAGACACAGTTTTAAAATCAGCTGGAGCTCAAAATGATGGAAGATGTCACAAAATCATCAAACGCGTTGAATTGACACCAGATTTAGTCGCAGCTGAAGCAAGGTATCAAATAATGTGAATGATAAAACTTTCTCGTCATCCAGAAACTGACTGTGAAAGTAATCGTACACCAGCCACTCTGTTCTTCCAACAACATTTTGTCGAGCAGGGAGATCGCCTCGGATGATATAATATTTCTTCATTCTTTCAGCTGTTGCGACACAACCTCTGATCTTTTCAATCAAGGCAAACTAAAATTCATGACTATACTACAAAAGCACCAGGATTTGTAGGCGAGCAATCAGATTTTTAAAGATAGTAATGCTGAACCGGGTGATATCGCTGATGCTGAAGAACTTTTTCTTCTGTCTCTATACGGACCAAGCTGCACGATGAGTGATCGCGAGGGAAAAGAGAAGATTTTTTCCACCCCTCTATAAAGGGGAATTTACCTCCTAATGTTCTCGTTCATAATTGAACATTACCATTTTTGGGTCGAAGCTGCTACAGATATTATTGGTTCTGTTTATGTTTAGTTAACATTTAATATTTTATTATTACTATTATCGGTTTTAATGTGCTCTTTCCGGTTATTTCGTGTACATACCTTGAGGGATGAGCAATGGTGAGGTGGATTTCGGGCCATCAGGTGAGTGGGCTGTCGAGTTCCCTGAGTCCACATCTGTACTGTGAAAACGTTCCGAGTCCGGAGAACTATCCCCGTCTGAAATAAAACAACTCGTATGTTGGTACACCCTCTTCAATGGTAAATTGTTTATAGTTGATATTAAAGAGGCGCCTTAATGAATGTGAGAAATGCTAGGAGGTGATAAACTACTGTTGGGTTTCTACCACAGAGAGGTTTAACATGATGAAGTTCAAGTTTAATACTTTTTAATAAACACTCGTTTGTAGATTATAGTTCTTTTTTTCCCTTTGTCTAAGTGGTTTTTGTCATGGCCGAAAGTAATAATCGATGACCTAGAACGCTGAGGTAATAAACAAGTGTGTAATGAACTTAATCAGTAAACGAATGTTTCAAAGTTAGATATGATATAGATTACCTCAGACGCTACAAGCTCATACGTTAAATCTCTAAACACACAGTGTAAATAAGTGTGTATATGTATATGTGCGCGCGTGCAACCATCCTAATACATGTGGTTGAAAGAGAATTACATTAGACCATTCATTTTAAATATTTCAGAAAAAAAATGTATACAAGCAAGGGAATTTTTAAACATTCTATCTAGCCTTCTAATTGAATTTCTATGAATTATCCCTCCAAAAAAGTGGTGCTCAATCCACCATATTGGAAAATGGCGGACAAATAAGTTTTTAATTTTTGTTTAAATCATCCATTTTACAAGATAAAATTCCAAATAAAAATTACTAAGCGTCTAATTATTTACATTATATGTCATCACAATTTTTTATTTGACCAACCCTGGAGGGACAAAATGGCATCGAACTTTTGCCCCATATGGATAACGTCATTTATATCATCGTCAATGTGTGTCTGGTATGTTGATAGCAAGTGATTGAAAATAAATTTGTTAGGAAAAGCTTGTTTGGAATAAAATTTTGAGTATTATAACAAGTTCTTTACAAACAGAAAATAAATTAAAATTAAAATTCACTTAAACATAATTAAACGTAAGGTGAAGCACAATGGTGGAGCATATATGCATGATATTTGATCCACAGTGTATTTTACCAAAGGTATAATATAAGGCAGTTATTGGCTAATTATTTTTAAATAGTCTCACCAATGTAATCTTCAATATCATCAAAATCACATAACTGTTTTCACAAAACAATCCTTGAAACGTGGCACATATTGGCGAATATCACAGTCCACGTTCACGCATTCCCAGTGGTTGTTGGAACAATATCTATTGCAAACACAGGACAGTAGCCCGGTGGCCCTATCAAATCAACTTGACCCCGACGCTGATTGGTTGAAATTGGTCACGTGACCCCGCCTCCTCGCTCTCTGATTGGCTGCTATAAATAGCCCCTTCTCATGACCACCTCCCCTCCTCCCCCTCCTCCTGACCTCCCCCTACAACCCCCAACCCGGACATGTTGGTTCTTGATGATTAATTATTATTGATTGTTAATTAATTATTCTTAATAGATTATTGTTAATTAATTAATTGGTAGGATAGAGGTGTTGGAGTTTTAGGGCGTTGTAGTTTATTATGGCTGTCGGGGGTAGAATTAACATTGGCTCTTCTGTCACAAGGCTCTGTCTGACTGTCCAGCACTAACCTCTCGCTATGGTTGTCGGGGCTATAGTGTGATAAATGGTTCCCCTGCCTTGAGACCCCCCTCATCCTTCGCAACACTGGCGCCAGGCTGGAGGGTAGAAAAGACCCCCCTCATCCTTCGCAACACTGGCGCCAGACTGGAGGGTAGAAAAGACAAGTCAGGACAAGAATAGATCGTGACTTCTGCAACCTGGGTTTTCCCAATGACGTCATCGCAACCCCTGGGTTTTTTCACCGCTAAAGAGCATTTACACAGCTCTAATTATGCACAATCAGGGGCCACGGAATCCTCGGTTAGGGGCCGCTATCCCCGTCACAAAAGCATACTAAAATTGTTTGTTTGGTATCGTCTTTCACAATGCACGGATGTGTGTATCCGTCATGGACCGGAGGAGTAAGGTAGAATTGTTCCAGAGTTTATGTAATGTGAGGGAGAGTATAAAACCACCCTTCCCCGAGCGAGATATGAATCCACTACCTCCAACCACGATAACGTGCACCCGACTCCCAATACCTCTTAAACAACAAAGAAATTTAATGTTTCCGTATATAAAAATTCATCAGTAATACAATTATTTAATGGCTGTAAATATATAAAAGGGCTGAATAAATGGCGACAGTTTGGCGGGTCGTAAAGACAAGAATAGATCGTGCCCACGAATTATGGCGCATTGGTTTTCCCTGGCACCAGGTTGGTGGGCAGACAAGTCGAGACAAGAATAGATCGTGACCCTGTTCTTCTCGTGACGTCGAACGAGGAAGGGAGGGTATAAAGAGGGGCCCCCACTTGATTGTCTATTTATAAGCATTTGTAGAGCAGCTCAAGATGGACAAGTTACAGCAGCTGGTAAATATTGTTGACGCAGTGCAGACCGTAAAATTGTGTGATCTAACCGTAGATCAAAAGTACTCGGTGGATAAATTAAAAGCGGCCAATACAAAGTTCGGGAGACGCCTAATAGCCTATCTAGATGGCGAGTTTCGTGTATTTTTACCCTGTCGTTTTGGTACTCTAACAGATGAAGACGTGTGTGAGTTAAATAAAGAAAAATTTGTATTTACCTGCGCTGGAGTAAAACCCGGTTCACCTACCATTATGAACTTTGAACGCGTTTAAGAGGCAAGCAGTTAACAACAACATCGGGCAGCGGGGCCGTTAATACATAACGTACGCTCACCATTCTTAGATCCGGCTATATTAATTTAATGTTTGTGGGTCCTATGATTGAGGGGCGCGCCTATATGATGGTGGAGAATGTACACAGTGTGGCGGTGTGTGATAGACAGGTAATTTGCAAAGTAGAGGAGCGAGGCTACATATAGTTTTGCGACGCTACCTGTCACACAATAAGAGCGATGGACGTACTACCCTACGAGAGAATCGAGGAAACGTACATGTGTGATATGACGAGCGCCGTGTATAATTTCCGCAAGGGGGACGTTGTGGCTGTATTGACACGGCCGCCACCGCTGCCATTCCGAGCTCCACTCCATCCGCCACCTTCCTTCACGACGCCACCGCCTCCGCCCCCAGATACACAGGCGTACACACACCCAGAGTCACAGGCGTACCCGCCCCCAGAGTCACTCGAGTACCCACCGTCAGAGTCGTCTACCTACCAGGCATCAGATTCACCAGTGTACCCGCCGTCAGAGTCGTCTGTCTACGAGTCAGTAGAGTCACCTGCGTGCCCACCGTCAGAGTCGTCTACCTACCAGGCATCAGATTCACCAGCGTACCCACCGTCAGAGTCTGCTGTCTGCCAGTCAGCAGAGTCACCTGAGTACCCACTACCACCGGAGGAGAAGGTAAAGTCCGAAGAACCCGTAAATCTCGAGGATTTAACAATTTACAAAATTTATTCAAATGTTAAAATTATAGGTGAAACGCCCGCCGACTACATACTCAGTCTGGGCCGTTTCGGTAACGTTTTCCTTCCAAAGTCAATCTATTATTTGGATTGTAAGCTATTTAAATCTAAAGCACGCTGTATGATATATCTTGGAGGACAAAGTGTGATGTTTAAAAGTGAATTAATAAACTAGACGTACTCTGCATGCCATCGTCAGAGATAGCGGTGACATTTTGAAAAAAAAAATGTTAGAGTTTGCGAGTAGAGCGAGTGTTTATTTCTTTTGCTGCATCTCCAATTGACATTATGCCATTTAAATGCTGCGGATCCTACGAAAAGCTCTCCAATCTTATTCGGCAAAAAATTCAATGTCATCAAACACCTTCAAATGCTGCTCACCAGGATACCCGTTGAGAGGAGGAGGTATTGTGCAGTGCGTTAGACCTGATCGAGAAAGAGGAATACAATCGTGTCAAGTGCTTAAACGAACTTGAGAAAAACAAAAGTTATAACGTATGTGCTATTGGAAGAGACCACAAATGAACCTAAGGTTATTGTGCTTGAGTTTGTTGGAAGAGTAAGATTATCAGGTAAAAACTGTGGAGACATTGTCAATATACGCTCTAGCGCCTCTCAACGTGTCTTGAATTATTTTGGAGAGGGCTCCTACTCATTTTCTGGATGGTAGACGTCGTTTATATGTTTTTTTCTTGCTATGTATTGGTCAAAAGACCTAAATAATATTGCTGCTTGTTGTTGTTGTTATGAATGTTTAGAATTAATCAATTGCTGATTGTCAATAAATAAAACTAGCAATAAAATGTCGTTATTATTTTTTAAATCCTTAAAATAAGTTGGTTGGCGAATCAAAGACCTGAAGGAGACGAAACAATTGTTAGATTGCTACCCTAAGAGAAATTAAAAAGGGTTGAATTGTTCATCTTATCCATAGTAAAATTATAGTTTTATAAATTGTATTTAAAGCTAAGCACCATCTGTAGTTCAACCTGTTTCTCTCTCGAAAAGCTATAATAAAGAATAAAAATCCTTTGTCATGAATGTATAAAGCTATATTAAATTTGTTACTTAATAAATAAAGATGTTATTCTGTTACTGTGTAAGTTGGATAAGAGCTAAGGGACGGGTAAAAAATACTAAAATGTTATTTTAACTACCACATATATCCATCTAAACGATTGGTCCCTTAAGCACATTCTATTAAATAAAACTCCCTGTAGTTAACACAGTGGTAGACTGAGTATAAGTTAGTATAAGTTCAAACTACATTTCATAAATAAAAAAGGAGGAAGAGTAAATAAGACACCTACTCTTCTAAGCCACTGGTTATTAGGAGTTAAAAATGGTTTAATTTTATTTTACTACTCGCAACAAAATACACTATTTTCTTCTAATAAAGAGTTGCGACTTGTTTGTTATGATAATGAAACAAAAATATATTTTCTTTGTTTGTTTGTGAGCTATAAACTACTAAGGAGTTTATTGTTTTGAAAACCAATTCATACTTTCCACTGTAAAAAATTGTTTTCTGAAAATACAAAAACTTAATTTTGAAAATCTAAATACTATTTAATAAGCAAAACTATTATTTATTAAATAATGTTTGTTAACATTCAAGTTTTATTCAGATACTTCAGTCACCTTTTCCTTCGTCAATTTGTATAAATAGACTTGTTATTTTTTGGCAACATTCAATATTTTAAGATGATCTGTTTTATTTTTTCAAAGAAATGAACAATAAAATTAATACTTTTTGATAATTTCTAGGAGAATGCATTAATTTTAATTTTAATAAAGATTTAATTGTATCAGAAAAATTCTATTTTGATTTGTCTTACTCCCTCTAGTAGTCCCCACAATTATTTTCTGAAACACGTGTTGCAGGGTATAAAGTTTCACTCCCCATGATAATGGAGTTTGGGTGTCAGAATCAAAGTCGAGAGTGTTGAGACAGTTTTTACTAAAGGTATTCCCACTCTCTTAAGCAAATTCTGTTATATTTTCTAAATTCTACCTTCCTTACCCTTATAGGATATTACGAATGGGTGGTGAGACGCAATGTATAAACCAGAATCTTTTAAAGTCTTGACACCCCTCTCTAAAAAATCCTGAATATGGCAATGCTCATACCGTCATTTTGAGAGTATCAATAATATAACTATTATCAATGATTGATGTTTTTCTTATTTATATACAAACTACCTTGAACCTAAAAATTACTGTACTCCTAAAATATAAACAAGCAAACTATGTGTGCATCCAAGAGTCATTAGCTTTGATAAAAAAAATATTATGAATACTGAGTTACTCAGTTGTTGTTTTTTGTATAGTGGACTCCCTAAGAGATTATTCTGATCAATGAATTTGGAAACATGTGTACCAAATTCATAAAAGTATGTATAAAATATATTTCTTTGGAATATTCTGACACCTTAGTTAAGGGCCTTGGTTCAAATTCCCAACATGGCCGAAAAATTAATCATTGTTGAAATGTGGGTTACCCCCCTTCACAATAATGAATCAAAAGCCGGGAGGCTGGGTGGGTACCTGTTCAGGTTGTGTGTTTATATAATAAATAATTTCAGAATATTTGGGTCTGATTCCTTATATCAGTCGGGAGCGTGTCTACCTACTGAGTTAAGGAGTACCGGGTTTGATTCCCTGCATGACTGAAAATGCTGGTTTAAACTTTCATAGTGATACAATAGGAGGAATGGGCTTTGTGCATAACTAGTACACCAATTGATTAAAAAAAACTATTTTCCACTATTCTGAAGCTGTGATCCAAACACAAAACGGACATTTCAGGGTCACAGACTGATTAATGATTGATTTTCATCTGCTTAACCTACAAATAGTCTGCTTGTGAGGTTAAATAGGTGATATTCAAAGAAAATGTCAAAACTTGCCTAGAAATAGTATTGAAAAATAACTCGGGCAAGAACGATAAAGTTTTGTCCCTTCCCATAATCTGTGGATAAAATCCCCACTTGTTGATAAACTTTAGTTATTCACAACAACACATGACTTATGTTATCTCCTCTCACTGATGACAGTTCTGTCAGAGCCAATGACAGATTCCTGTGGACCTGTTACCTTCCCGGTGATGAAAGGCAAACCATGTAGGCCTAGTTCCCGAGCTACTCCCTTTCACTCTCACACGTACTATTGTGGTTAGTTGATAGCTAATTGATAGGCTACACTAATGGATATAAATTATTGTGAATGAATTAAGAACGTGATTATTAGGTCTACTAATATTTATCTTAGCCCACGCTCGAATGAGGAAGTAAAGCAAATGAAATATATATAAATATATATTATGTATAAAATAAAATGAAAATATTAAGAATAAAGTTTATTTACGTTCAACCAGTTCATTGCAACTCACATGGCGATGTTTTGAAACCCACGGCAAGATAATATGTATTTTGATTGGTGTCCAACTTCTTCATGGTGCTGCCAACCCTATAATATACATAGCTAAACCAGCTAGCATGGTTGCCAACTCACTCTATTCACACACTAGCGTCCATCAAAGTTTACAAGTCGTCCTACGCACCATAGCAGTCATGACGTAAGGTTCCATGCTCGCAGTTATGACGTCGCGTCAGATGATGCCCGTCATGGCGTATGACGTGTAAAATGAAAATATCCGTGCTCGACCTTCTTGTGATACACCGTTAGGCCTAACAGTGAAAAAGTTGGCGTTCACAATATTTTGAGGATGGTAGAAATATTTTTATTTGAATGGTTGTATTTTTAAAAACACCAATATTGTTAGTGAGGCTGTGTGTGTAGAGTAGTAAATATTTAATTTTTGAATGTCAATTGATCTTAAAAATAATTGACAATATCTACGTAAACTTAAAGTGTAATATTATATTATTTATTAATATGTTATTGCTCTTTAATTTTCCACGTGTTATAACTTTTTATTGCCAAACAAGTATCATAATATTATATCCATTTCATACCTGTTTGTTGAAAGTTTAAGAGATGGTAATGAATAAATAAAATATACTATATTCAAAGAAACGTTGACAATTTATTATATTGCAATTTTCCGTACTGCAGCTAAAAGGACAATATAGCCCAGAAAAGATTCTAGAATATAGTTATATATTAAACAATAAATCCATGTATATTTTGTTAATATAATTTTGGAGAGGTTTGAACGCCCCCTATCTCCCCGACACGGGCCTGGAGTAAGTATTAAACTGTATTCTAGTCGTGGAAACTTGTTAACAGACGAGTTATCGCGAGCAGTCCTGCAGCTGTCGTGTCACGTGTCCTAGTTTCCATTGTGGGGTTACTGGAAGGGAAAGATACTGTCAGTTCTTTATAGAGAAGCTATCTTCTTCCATCTTATCAAAGAGAATGGGGAGGCCTATCTCTCTTTCTCTCTCTTTCTCCCAACTCAACTATATCCTGATTTTGGTAGGAAGAACAGTTTAGAAAATACAGTCATACGTTTTGTGGTCAGGATTGATATCTATCTATAGATGGTATTGATAATATTTATCAAACATGACGGCTGTTAATCATATGACTTGACGTATGAATACATTACGATTGTTTTAGTAGGTATTCTATATGTGATCTTCCTTGCATGACATCATAGAGTATGTTTCAGACATCCAGCGGGGGAAAGGATATCAACTTTACAACATGAAACAGATAGCACTTAACATGTGGCTGAAATAAGTGCTCTTGGCCACTTATCACCACTTAAATCTAGTATTAAGAACTACCGCTACTACCACGACATTGTTTGTACATAAAACATGTAATATAATACATGTGTATTACTGTAAATATTCAAAGACTAGGACATTTTAGAATGTAGCATTAAGTACCGATATTGGCGGCCGCTCGGTCGGTATAGCTGCCTTGTGGACTCACGCCATGGAGTTTTAATTTCGGTCACTATTTGTTGTTATTTTGTCGAGTCTTTTACTTCAAATAGGTCAGGTTAAGTTAGGCCAGGTCAGGTTAAGTTAGGCAAGGTCAGGTTAAGTTAGGCCAGGTTATTGGTTTACCGTCGGAGCTGGTCAAGCTCCCACCTAACCCCTCTGCAGGTTCTATCATGTTCCTGAGTAACAAACTTTGTTCGCGTGTTTCAGTAGCTCAGGACCGATAACCTAACCTAACCTAACCTAACCTATTTGAATTAAGATGCTTGGAGGGAAAATAAAAAATAGATAACTAAAATCATTCATTTAATTAATTAAAATAATATTTATGACTGAGGGGTAATGTGTGATACTTCTGTGTCAGGTATTCAAATTCCGGCCCCGACACAGATTTATCTCATTACCAACCCTTCCTTCACCTCTGGCAACGTGTGTTTTCACCCTTTATGAATGTGTGGAATACCAGGCCAACAGCGTGGTTCGGAGCCCACGTTAAACTGTGGGTCCTCTCTGCTATCCACCATCATTTTTACGTATCATCCTACCATCTGGGGATAGAAGTGT
>CABFVX010006727.1:0-12208 GCA_902151425.1 Timema shepardi
TATGAAACATGGGAGGGCCCCATGTAAGTCACACATATATGCCACATAGGGGCGCGCGAACATGATTTGGGCGGAACACAAACCTGAAAAATTAAGACTGTTTTAATTAAACTATTCCCGACGCGGTATGTATAATGTTGAAGCAATCAGTTTCACATACAAGATCTTGTTGTGTATTTTACTCTTTTATTTAATATCACAATAATTTTCAATGGGTACATTCCAAGTACAACTTAATAGTTTACTCTTAGCTAACATAATGATCATTAAAAATAATGCTTCAACACTTCATAGGCAAGACTGTGGAGGGGAGTCTGAAGGAATTTTGTGTGTAGTCAGATTCGGTTAAAATTTACTGGTTTCGATTTTGGCTTCAAAATAAAAACTTATAAAATGATAACAATATATGATAAATATATATATGCTTTATTTTACATTTCATTTATTCTCTAGAACCAATATTTTTAATTTTGATCGAGTAAATGTATACAAATATACAGTCACACTGTCAAAGAAGTTTCCCATGAAGTCAGCTGTATTGGAGCCTTTAATGCAGAAAAAAATTTGTTATGACTAATTAATATACTATAACAATTTATGAAGGAGTCAGAGTAGGGCAGTTAGAAAAATATATGAGTTGTTGAAGAAGTCCACGCCATTTTGAATTTAAACCTATTAGCGTAACATTAAAGAAGTTATATAAGAAGAGTGGGTGAGAAGAGAACCATTTTGAACGTAATTCTTTGTTTCAAAACTTTCCGAATTGGAAACAACTTTAGCAGGAGTTGTCTTTTGCACGACTTTATAGAAGGAAAGATTGAGGGAAGAAGGAGAATTCAAAGAAATAAGTAAATTCTGGGAGCTGAAGGATGAGATAAAATACCACATTGCTGGTCTTAGTTCACTGAAAAAAGTAATCGGACAAAACACATAATAATAATAATTGTAACAATAAAGAAAAAAATCCCCATTTCTTTAACAGTATAGATCTCACATCATCTTTATAGATATGTTAAAGCCTTTACAAATACACTACTTGCCCCGTGATTCATTGATATTAAATTTCAGTTTAAAATATAGACATTTATCCATAAGCCATCTGGTCTTTTATATACCTATTATCTGTGTGATTTGAAAAGAATAATACTCTTGAATTGCTAAACACTAAAAACAGAACTACTCTCCGAACCATGAAGGTTATATTTTGTATTTGTTAACCATGTTGTAGCAGTCATGGTTTATGTAATTAACGTGCAGGTAAATCAAGATAAATTATGGTGAGTTGTTAATATCTACATCACCTTTAAACAAGATGGAGGGAGAGACATCTGTGAAGATTGAACCAGAGGAGGACTTGGGATATAATCTTCAGCAAAAGGAGAAGTTTGAATTTAAGGTAAAGCTAAGTGAACACAGTATTTATTGATTTTACTGGTTGTAGCTACAGAATAATTTAGTTTGATTAACATTTTATATAGTTTAAGTTAGATAGTTTAAAATCTGCCCGATAATCTCAACGCCATTTGTCCAAAGAGGTTCCGGTAAACCACTAATAAATCCCATTAGTAGACCTACAGTAACACCATGGCTTCTTTGGTGCTGACTGACAGCTTACAGCTGACTTCTGACAGTCAATATTTAGGTATATACATAAATTTTGACTGTCAGAAGTGACAGCTGCTAAACACATGTTTTTTTGCAGATCATTTGGTTAGGCGTAGGGATACATAATTTGGTCTGGTAACTTTTAAAAGTCGTCAGCAGTCAGCACCAAAGAAGCCATGGGGCTACTGTACCATCCAATGGACCTATGCGATACACAAATCTGAACTCTCCCCCCCGGTCAAAGGCGATCTGGTTATTGTTAGATTGATGACTTAGATTGGTGGAGGACGATGTCTGATTTTTTTCAGTAGAAGTCTACCCGCATTTGTTTAGAAAGTGGAATGCACTTTTAGAAAAAAAACTAGCCTAATTATATCTGACCAAGATTCGAACCACGATCTCCCTTTGTTTGGCAGTCTATACTAATGCGAGAGAGATGTTTCGGGCCATGTAGCCACCAAAGTGGGGCCATATTGTTTTATTCATCAATGTTCTCTAGAAATATATATATAAATGTTCTTAAACATCTTTCATATTAAACACCATGTTTTTAATGATTTTCAAATTATTATTTTTTGTTTAAAACAAGCTCAAAATAGCATCCTGTTTTAAAGCATGTTCAGTATAAATCTATTGTTCTTAAACTTGTCTAATATAAACCTCTCTTCTATTTGACGGTCTTTATAGATCACTCTACCTTAAAAACTTCTTTTGTTTTTCAATAGTTTGAAATTGATCTTCCGATAAAATCAGAAGGGTATTTTAAAAGAGAAATGAACTATTATCAGCAGACAGAATGTTTGCCAAGAGCTATAAATTTTCCACCTATTAAAGAGGAACTTCCCGTGAGTAAACCTTTTATTCAAAGTTTTTTAAATCACGTCACAGTAGTCTTTCGTGTAGTATGCAAAATTATAAATTGTAATTTATGTTGGACATAAAAAACACTTGATTTTGAAGTGATATTTTATGTATAAATAAAAAAAAATTAGTGTTATACTTTATTTTAAATGATTAAAAATAATTGTCATTGATATGTTAGATAAATATATCACATATTATATAGATAATTCTGGTTTTAGTGGACTTTCTTTGCAGTGTAGGTGACCTGGTGGTCTAGGGGGGTAAGGTGTCAGACTTCTGTGCTGGCGGCCGGGGTTCAATCCTCGGTCCCGGCACAGATTTATCTGATTACCAAACCCTTCCTTCACCTCTGACAAGACATCTTGTGAATGTGAGGAATGCCAGGCCTCCACCGTGGTTCGGATTCCACGTTAAACTGTAGGTCCTCCATTTCATCTCACAATCACCCTACCATTACACGTTAGCGTAAGTGCGTATAGCCCGAACGGGTAGTAAGACGCGGTGTTAATAATAATAATAATCTTGCAGTGTAGTGAACCTAATACATTTTGATCTCAATCTACATATATTTCAATATTTGTTAACCATTTTTGAGAGGAAATTAACCTCTAAGTAACACTATATCTATTTTATAGGGAATATTAAATCTTAGTGTAATCAAAAATACAAATAAGATTGTAGTATTTATTTATTTATTTTATTAGTATATTTAACATGTCGGGTATTAATGAAATGACTAGAATTACCGAACAAGAGAGTAATTTAAGGAAATCTCAACGCCAATATTTTGAAGATATTATTGAAAAACTACTTACAAATCACATTTGTAACACCACCTTCCAATGGACCTAGTCGAGACACAAACCTCAACTCTCAGGCCTGATCACAGGCATCCAGATATTGTGAGATTGAAGGCTTAAAACTGGCGGAGGAGCGCAGCTAATTTTGTGTTAGATATCATTATTCTCTAGCAATTTTTTGTCTTATTAAACTTGTTTTGAATTTATTTTGTGTATTATACCTTTGTTGTGAACTCGGATCACTAAATGCAAAATGTATTAAAACATGTTTTAAAACTCTTGTAAAATAAACCTCTGTTCTATTACATTCTCTTTATAAATCCCTATATATTTTAAAACTTGTCTTGTTTCATGTTAGTCTGAAATTGATCTTCCAATAAAATTAGAGGAAGGTTTTAAAGAAGAATTGAAACATTATCAGCAGCCAGAATGTTGGCCAGGCCCTACAACATTTCTACCTATTAAAGAGAAACAATTTGTGAGTAAACTTTATATTCAATGATTAAATTAAAATCACCTTTTACTACCCCTTTGCACTTTGGACAAAAAAATTTAAACTCATCGGTTTTGAGGAATAATAAAAATTAATTGTAAAATGAAATTCAAATTTTTTTCAACTAACTTATATGATATGAGATATAATTGTTATTGGTGCGTTGTATGAGAGTCTCTACCAGAGTTTCGGTTTCTCTCCTCGGCCCAAAGTTAGAAAAATCAAACAAAGGGCTGAACGATGACTCATGCTAAATCAAAGCCTGATCGCAAACATTGACTGCACTCGTACCAAGTAAAGGAATATCGGCTTCATTGCTTTAACATGACGCCACAGTCGTGAGTGAATCTGGCTTGTACGCGCGCACACACACACACACACACATACACACATATACATACATATACATACATACATATTACATTTAACCACGTCTTATATGGCCTACTCCTTTTGATATATACTCTCTTCTATCTTAAATTTGCTCTGTCACTTGATTTACACTGTTACTCTCAAGATGCTCAAATCAATCATTTTAAAATGCCACTTTTACATTGAATTCCCTTTCAAACCACACTCTTTCAGAACAGTTTTATTATTGGCTCTGGCCATATGGGTTTTTCCACATACATTAGATATTTCGTTCCAACCTCAATTCACGTTGCTCTTGTTTTTCTAATCACAAACTCACTCTTCAAATGCATAAAAATATGTTTATGTTGACAAACGTTATACTGACACCTTTGCCACTTTCATTACTTCTTAATTCTTTGCGAATAGTCCACATGAATCCGATAATCTCTCTGAAGTATTTACTCTTCCGTCGATTACCACCATCCCTTCTTCCATTTTCACAAGAACATTTTGCCCCCATACACAAAAATCATTCACGCATCCTAAAAATTTTCCAATGTTTTTGTATTTATCAGTACACATTCTAATTCAAATGACTATTTAATTTTCAATAAACAAATCTATTATATACAACACAAATTCCATATTTTTTATTGAACTTATTGTATACATTGTCCTTCTTACAGAAACATCAAGAAAACTTGACAGTGTCAAGTCTATTAGAACAATATGGTCGCTCTGAGACAAAAAGCAACGGAGCGATATGTGATTCGGTTCAAATTAAATGAAAAAAAGTAAAATGCTATAAATATAGTGAGGATGTAGATAAAAGTTGAAACAAAGAATAACTTTTTATGAGAATTTAAGTAACATAGAAAGGTGCTTTAAATGGCCTAAGGAAGGAGACAAATTTATTAACCATGGAGGGACCCAGGTCAAAAGATCACGCAAGGAAGAAGGATGCGCTAAGCTGTCTATTAGGGAAGGACATTTTACGAAACAGGGGTTCATCAAATCTACAAGGTCATGTAGAGAAAAAGGGTGTGTTAGATGGCCCCAAAAGGGAGGTAAATGTATGAAACATAGAAGGACTTAGTTCAGAAAACTTTGTAAAGAAGAATTGTTTGCTAAACGGGCCCTGAAGGGAGGTAAATGTATGAAACATGGAGGTGCTAAGACTATAAGTCTATGCAAAGAAGAAGGGTGCTCTACACGGGCTCTCAAGGGAGGTAAATGTATGAAACATGGAGGGACTTAGTTTAGAAAACTTTGTAATGAATGGTTCGCTAAACGGGTTTTGAAAGGAGGTAAATGTATGGAACATAGAGGGATTAAGTTAAGAAACTTTGTAAAGAAGAACGGTGCGCTAAACTAGCTCAGAAGAGAGGTAAATGCATGAAACATGGAGGGACAAGGGCAATAAGACTGAAGATGTTTGCACCAAATGGGCTAAAAGAAAGGTAAGTGTATTAAACATGGAAGATCTAAGGACATTAAACTGTCATGAAGTCTAGACCAAATGTGCTCAGTCGGGTGGTAAATGTGTCAAACATGGCGGGATTAATACCAGAACTCTATGTTAAGAATGCTGCACTAAACAAGGTCAGAAGATAGGTAAATGTAGGAAACATGAAATTATATAGACAATATCATGTAATGATGAAGAGTGCTCCAAACTGTCTCTGAAGGGATGTGAATGTATTAAACATGGAGGAATCTGAGCTACAAGATAATGCAAAGAAGAGGTGTGCATTAGATGGCCTCAAAAGGGAAGTAAATGTGTTAAACTTAGAAGGTGTAAGGACACAAGTTTATGTGAAAAAGAAGAGTTTACCAAATAGGTTCAGAAGGGAGGTAATAGAAAACTGCTGGTTTATCTACAAAACTTGTATTTGAGGAAGATGTTGATGTGTGATTCAAGAACTACAATTCATTACTGGCAATCTAGTTTTAACTGTTGCCATGCAAAAGTGAGGGGTTTTTCTTTTAAGGAAAAAGGGATTTTATTTTTCTAAAAAAAAGTCATGATATTTTATTCTGAAAGTGATATTATTTATGTCAACATGAATTAAAACTAGTGCTGAAATCCAGAAAAATTTAGCGTCTATTTTGGACACACAACAATTTATACACCAACATTAGGTTATTAGTATATGGTGAGCAGACAATTTTAATGTTAAGTTTTATTTCCATACAGTAAATAAATTACACCAATATGGATCAAAATAGTGCTTTTGGCTTAGGTTCTGGACTTGTTCCAAAATGGGTATTTATTATTTAAGCCTCTATGCCAATTTAATTGTAAAATAAACTATTCATATATTGCTAACCAAACTAACTCTCAAATGAAAACATGCCAGATTATTCCCCTTAAGGTTCGTTCGTTGGTCAATTGGAACATTAATGTACATCAAAATTAAGACTTAAGACACACTTCTTTTACCAATTAATATGACAAATCCTTCACATCTGTACAACAATGTTAGTGTTAACACACTTTATTCTTGCTTATATCCTTGCCTCGTTCAATACTAATTAATTATTTGTAATAGTCGACATACACACAATTCTCTTCGAGATGCAAGTCACTCTTCTATTGATTCCACCATCCCTGCTTTCATTGTTACAGGACATTCTAACCTGACAAAAAAATATTATTCACACGTTCTAAAAGTTTTCTATTATTATTTAATGATTCCTATTCTCTCTTATTTGAGTGACCATTTAATTCCTAATACATTTCTAATAAACAAAAATTATTGTATGCTACACAAATTCCATGCTTTTTGTCAAACTTATTGTATTCATTCTATTTATTACAGAAACTTCAAGAAAACCTAAAATTGTTACGTCCAATAGAACAATTTGATATTTCTCACACTATATGTAAAGAAGTGGGGTGCACTAAACATGTTCAGAAGGGAGGTAAATGTACTCAACTTGGAGGGACAAGGTTAAAGAAACAATGTAATGAAGAAGGTTGTGCTAAACGGGCCCTGAAGGGCGGTAGCTGTATAAAACATGGAGGGACCCATGCTATAACACTATGTAAAGAAGAAGGGTGCGTTAAACATGCCAGGAAAGGAGGTAAATGTATCAAACATGGAGGTACACAGCCCAAAAGAATATGTAAAGAAGAAGGGTGTTCTAATCATGTGGTGAAAGGAGGTAAATGTATCAAACATGGAGGAACTCTGCCGATTAAACTCTGTAAAGAAAAAGGGTGCGCAAATGAGGTTCAGAAGGGAGGTAAATGTATAAAGCATGGAGGGATCCAAATTCGAAAACCATATTGTAAAGAAGAAGGTTGCACCAAATTGACTTTGAAGGCAGGTAGATGTTACAAACATGGAGGTACCCAGATCTTAATACCTTATTGTAAAGAAGAAGGTTGCGTTAAACGGTCTAGGAAGGGAGGTAAATGTATCAAACATGGAGGGACCTAAGATTAGAGACCATAATATTAAGGAGAAGTATGGCCTAAATTAGGGTAAGAAAATTCACAGCCTGCATAACACAACAGATCGGCCTGCTTGTATGTACACTTTGGCTATACTTTCCAACTCATAGTCTTGTATGTGCAAAAAAATAATCAATACCACTTTACAGTCTTGCTTGTTTGAAAATCAGTGTTTTTTGGGTTGTTTTGTTTTGCATGGCTAAAGCCGTACTATTGATTGACAATATGCTTGACATTAACCTTTCTTATCAGGCAGGAGCTAACACACTTCACACTGACGTGGAGATGGTAATGTTGGTGTTTTCTTGGACCTTTAATCAGTCCATGTGCCAGGCACAAAAAAAAAACGCATTTCGGTATAATTTGAAGGGCCCAGAAAAACCTTTATCGCTCATTCAGTGGGTCATTTACAACACAAAAAATCATGATGGCCATTTCAGAAAGGTAGCAATCAAATATGACATGCATTCAAAATGGTGGCGAACGTTGATTTTGGAATGCCACTTATCTCAGGTTCTGATTATCCGATTTAAACAATTTATTTTTCAAATGAAAGCTTATTTAGGGTCCTTTCCTTTAGTTCCTTAGTAAAATTGTCATAGACCAAATGGTATTTGGGTAAATTTTTGGAATTATAGCGTTAAGCTGAAAAAACTATTAAAAAAGTTTTTAATAACAGTCATAGCAAAGAATGTTAGCTTCATTTAAAAAAAAAAGTAATCCAAATTCGATACTCCATCCATGAGATATAGCGAATTATGTGCATTGAGTTACATTGAAAATGTATCTGTTCGTATTTGCAGCATTAATATGGATGCTTTTGTTTTGATGTATTACACTTCTTTTGGGATTTATTTATGAAATATTTCAACATAATTGGGTTATAAACTTAAACTTTCAATCTACTGATTTACTCATGTTTTATCAATAAAACAGCTTAGATGAAACAGATGCTTTTCTCCATGTACCCATATGTTCGTGTTATAACATATACTCGCGTGAAATTACATTATATATATAAAATAATAATAATAATATAGTAGCAGAAAGGAGTTTCAAATTTTTAAATATTTATCAAACTAACACACATTATTAATAATAAATAAACCCCATAAGCTATATTATTATTATCTAAAAATAATTGTTGTTTATAATTTATATTTAGGTTTCTAACTTAAATTCAGGTGAGGTTAGTCTATAAATGTGAGAAAAAGTGTCATCATTTGCTATGATTGGCTTCTATATTGTTAAGACTATTATTCCAATAGAAATATTTGAAACTACAAAATAATCATGTCTCTTAACTTTGGACATTATTCCACTACTAGTTTAAAAACGTTTTATTGAAATGCGACTTATAAAGTGTTTCTTGGGCACATGGGCTAAGTAACTATGCCATTTACTCTGATTTTTAGTTTATGGTAGGTTCGGGAATTGAATTCCTTTCAGGTGTATTGAGAGTTTCCTTTTTTTTTCTTTCTAAATGGTTTCACATTTTCACTCCACGAAACTTAGGTACATTTCTACCAGATTTTACCTTATTCATCCCTACCCTATTAGTGTAATTATTAATACTTATGCATATAGTCTAGATAAATAGGGAAATTCAGTGAAATAACCTACAAAATATTTGTGCTGATGTATATAATTGTAATTTTTATATTATTAGTAAAATAAGTTATAAATGTACTCAAACATTGTATCAATTCATTATGTAATTGATTGGTTGAAATGTATGAAAGTAGATAATTTAATTTATCACTTTCGCATCTTTTTTATGTTTCTTCCTTAGTTCATCTTATTTTAATTTTTACCCGCCTCGGTGGCGTAGTTGACTAACGCGCTTGTCGTGTTGAGCTCGACTGCTGAGGACGGGGAGATCGAGGTTCGAATCTCGGTCGGGTGAAATGGGGGTGGTTTTTCCTAAATGGTTTTCCACTCTACCTCCACTTAAATGCGGGTTCACTTCCTCTAATTCAAACTTCCCAATTCCTATTCCATTATAGTAATTAGTAATTAAAGCGTATAACCCGAATGGGTAGTAAGACGCGGTGCTAAATATTATTATTATTATTATTATTATTTTAATTTATGTTTATTTCCACCCCATTTGTTTTGTCCAATTAATAGTTTAGGTATTTCATTATAATAATAGTTCTCATTTTAATATACGTTTCAATCACATATCTAGGAAAAGAAGGGAACCAAGCCGATAGTTAATTGGTCAAAAGTTAGCTTTTGTTTTTTGGAAAGTTTGAGGAGTTCAAATTTTAGGTCTCGTTCATGATATTCTGTGCAAACTGAACATAAATCCGGGTTCCATTTCCCATCTCTCTTACTAAGGTGTATCCATTATTTCTTTTTTTTTTTTGGCAACTATTATTACAAAAAGCAACGGTACATCTTTGCCCCGCCATTTTTGTTAACCCTAAAACGTTGTTTATATTAGTAAAAAAAAAAGGTTTAAAAAACAAAATATTAAATGAAGAGAACTATTAACAATTTTACTAAGATTAATGATTACACTAGTACACAGAATTCACTCTTGTTTTTAAACTGAAATTATTTTTAACAAAATCGTAAGTACAGTAGCCCCGTGGCTTCTTTGGTGCTGGCTGCTTTGAAAAGTTACCAGGACCAAATTATGTATCTCTACGCCGAACCATATTATCTGCAAAAATATGTGTTTAGCAGCTGTCACTTCTGACAGTCAACATTTAGCTATATACCTAAATGTTGACTGTCAGAAGTCAGCTGTGAGCTGTCAGTCAGCACCAAAGAAGTCACGGGGCTACTGTACATGAAACACCGTGAACCCTAATGCCAGTAATTTAAATACTGAGCCCCTGTCGCTAAGCTGCAGTACAGTCAGGTTATGTAAAGAGTGGTGCAAGGGAGGAGACTGCCTGCTGGTAGGTATAGGGGCCAAGACGACGTTGTATTGGACCCACATCAGTTGGATCATAAACTGAACGTAAGGATCATCATGTCTGGTAAACAGGTAACGGGAAAACGAGGTTCGAACCTCGGCTCTCTCAACACCATCTTGGCTCTGGCTATGCCTCGACTTAACATGTCGTGTTGAGCTAGACGGCCGAGGACAGGGAGATCAAGGTTCAAATCTCGGTCAGGTAAACTGGTAAGGTTTTCCCCCTAAATGATTTTCCACTATCCATGCAAATGCGGGTTCACTTCATCTAAATTCAACCTTCCCAATTCCTAAATTTAAGTGTATAACCTGAACGAGTAGTAAGACAGTGCTAAAAAGTTCTATTATAAATACATTCATAATTTAGAGGTATGATATATATGCTCTAATATTTAATTAAGTTTCTTACCCAAACTAACAACCCTTGCTTTCATGTGTTACTAGATTAAAATTTTCTAAAAATTTGGTTCAAATTAACAATTTAATGTTTATTGGAAAATATGGCGTCGTTCAACGCAAATGTCCATGAATCATTATTATAACGCAAATAATGGTTTTCCACTCTCCCTCCACGCAAATGCGGGTTAACTTCTTCTAATTCATCCTTCCCAATTCCTAATCCATTACCGTAATTAGTACTTAAAGCCTATAACCCGGACGGGTAGTAAGACACGGTGCTAAATATATATATTTATTTTCAAGTGCGTATTGGGGATAATCATTTATAACAAAATGGATATTTAAATTATTAATATAGATGTGATGCTTGAATCCCACATTACTCAAGAGATTCGAGTTTAGTAAAAAGTCCTGAAAAAGTTTATCTAGTACATTTCAGCTATGAAGTCCTAGACTTGATAAAATAAATTATATTATAGACTTGTATAGTCGGGAGAGAAACAATTGTATCAATATAATTAATTTACATAGAAAAGTTCTCCCATTGTGGTTTGCAACATAAAAGACACTAAAATCAAAATAATTTTTTAGTGGCCCCATTTTTTATAATCACATTATAAATATTTTTACTTTAACTAAAATTATACATTTTAAAAGATTCGAGAAATACAGAGTTTGACATTTATATTTAAAAATATGGGTTTGAATTGAGGATTTTTTTTTTAACCAGGGGACATTTAATTTAGTGATTTGGTGGTCACCCTGAGAACAACCGCACAAAATGTACGCGAATATATTGTATAAATGGAACAAAATGCCTAATCCCCCTACGTTTCCTATGTTTCCCCTTTCCCCGTTCAAAGTTTGGAGTGGGTCTGCCACCGAACGACGTCCGTCCACCACCCGGGGCGCTCGAACGCTTCCGGCGTCCGATAGATGGCGGCCTGCAGGTTCTTGTAGAGGTCGCCGTCCGATGCCCCCAGAGCAGAGTTCAGGATGAAGTCTGGCGGCGCGACGGCGTCTACCAGAGCTACGGCGTCGGGCTTGAGCTGCGAACACAGCTCTACGATACCGTCCCTCAAAAGGCTGGTCGGCTGACCGCCCGTCATGTACAGGCCTGCAAACATCACGGTTATCGTAGGTACAGTAGCCCCGTGGCTTCTTTGGCGCTGACTGACAGCTCACAGCTGACTTCTGACAGTCAACATTTAGGTATATACAGTAGCCCTGCGGCTTCTTTGGTGCTGACTGACAGCTCACAGCTGACTTCTGACAGTCAACATTTAGGTATATACAGTAGCCCC
>CABFVX010006727.1:13229-25529 GCA_902151425.1 Timema shepardi
CACGCATCTTAATATTACATTAGAGCCGCGACTATCCATCTCTCTCCGTATTATACGGACTGGTTCTCGGTGTTACCAATTGCATTTTTAAAACGAATCTGTGTATATCCGCTATAAAACATTTACTGAATTTATAATATAACTCTCTATTTCCACTTGTTTTTTCTTTATAGCAGATATTCCATTCCCAAAATAAAGTACTATGTGTGTGTATATATAGCTTTCTTTTAAACATTTCTTTCTCGTTTGATTCTCACTGTCTACCCTCCCCTCCCCCCTTTACAGTTATCAACTTATTACTAATTTAGGTGACCTGGCGGTCTAGGGGTGAGGTGTCAGACTTCTGTGCTGGGGGTCCGGGGTTCAATCCTCGGTCCCGGCACAGATTTATCTGATTACCAAACCCTTCCTTCACCTCTGACAAGACATCTTGTGAATGTGGGGAATGCCAGGCCTCCACCGTGGTTCGGATTCCACGTTAAACTGTAGGTCCTCCATTTCATCTCACAATCACCCTACCATTACACATTAGCGTAAGTGCGTATAACCCGAACGGGTAGTAAGACGCGGTGATGATAATAATAATAATAATAATAATAATAATAATAATAATAATAAGGGATTCCACAAGTGGCTGATTCACACAGGAAAAAAATAATATCCGACCAGATCGTATTTGGCTTGAAATACCGAATACGTGGCTTAACATGTGTAACTTTGTAACTAACTATACTAATATGAATTAAATGTACACACCATTATGTGTCTAAGTGACGGTTATATCAGCATCAAAATATAATATTCCTGGAATTGAATAAAGACACATGGACAAGGGAATCAAACCCAAGATCTTTGGTCAATGCCGATTATCTAACAACTCATTCTGTCCCTACAGTTACTTCCCACTATTGAATTATCGATTTATTGCTTAGAAAAATAAATTTTAATTTACATAAAGAAAAGAAGTTCGTATATCATTTGTAGTTTTAACTTTGTATATATTAACCTACAAAATAAATTTTGATATTCCTAATGATTTCTTATAATTAGAATAATTTTTTTATATGGTTTGTTAAAAAAATAAATTATAAAAATAGGTATAGTTTTTCAAATATATATAACTAGTCAAAAAAGTATATTGGTTTAGTTTGGTTAAAAAAATATTATGGTGATCAGGACTTTTAATAGTACAATAAACTATTTCAAACAAATTATTTTTGTATAAATTTTACATTTAACTTGTAGTAAATTTACCATACATGTTTCCAATATAAGGTATATTTAAAAAAAAACCAAAGTATGGTTTGTCGAAGGAGATTGCTACTTTTCAAGTTTAGAGCAGTGTATTTAATTAAGCAATTTTAAACTTCGAAATTAATAAAATGGTGTGTCAGTTTACCTCTAATGATGTCATTTTTTTTCTCTAACGTTAGACAACAGATATCTAAACGTGTCTTGAGTAAAGGTTATTTTAGAGGATCATCCCAACTAACACTTCTTACAAGTATATGACTGAGTTTTTCATGCTAATGTAATTGAATAATTTTTTTTTTAGTATTAGAATAAAAATCTCTTGTATAAAATTTTCTTTTCAATTTCTTTATTAATCTTAAAACAATATCTACTTGTAAGAACACATTTTGTTTTTACATTTACTCCTGTACAAATCCATTTCAGTTATTAAATGCTCTAAAGAGGTACTTTAAAAATATTTTACACCTCATTTGATAAGGAGAATAGGGATTTGAATCATAGTCTGATGTACCATGCTTATTTCTTTATTTACAGTTTTCTGATATACCCTATGAACATTTTTGTACACTCCCTCTATATTCAAACTATCTCATCACTAAAATAATTTGTATGAAGGCTCAACAGGTAGCTTCATAGGATAAATAAAAAAATATTTTATAAATGTTATTTTAATGTTTTACTTTCAGTTACTACTACATGTGGTCTTGAAAACCCTTTTTTTACAGAACATGATTGTATTTTTAAAAATTTATATTTAGTATTACCTACATTTTGTTTTAACAATAACCTCCCTGAATGAGTACAATTTGGTATAATTTTCTGATTTACATTTTGTTCACCCTCTTAGACTGTGGTTCTCAAACTTAAGGTGGTCGCGGACCACTTAGCTAATTGAATAGAGCAGGGACCAATCTCCTCCTCCCCATCTTACCCCCGGTCAACACCCTTCCGCTAGCCTAAGAACTTAAGGCAACTAGGTTAAAATATTATTATTATTATTATCACTAGAAATCACAAGTTTTTACATTACTTTTTTTTATAAGAAAATATGTTTGAAAAACATGTTATAATGTTAGATAAAATAAAAAGTAAAATTAACTCACTGTATTTCCTAATATTTTCGGTGTGATTTTTGAGCTTGAATTTGTTTCATCAATTGATAAATTCTTAGTGTTATA
The DNA here is from genome assembly GCA_902151425.1 of Timema shepardi. Lineage (NCBI taxonomy): Eukaryota > Metazoa > Arthropoda > Insecta > Phasmatodea > Timematidae > Timema > Timema shepardi. The sequence goes on from CABFVX010006727.1 coordinate 15,662, forward strand.
CTCTTGTTCAAAGCTAATCTCATATCATTTTTTTGCATCCAGACCGATTTCTTAGCTCGTTTTTGATTAATAGTAGAGAATCCCTGTTGACACATAATATTGTCAAAAACATCATCAGATACCGTAAGGCGTCTCGCCAAATATTTGGGTAAGATATCCCCTTCTACACCATAACCATGCTTACACCAGATTCAAAAGTGTCCCTGAAGTTATTTTTGCTACTAGGTTCGATCAAAGCTTCTGAGATTTCGTCAGGAAGGTCCTTGGAATTGACAATGAAAGGATTTCAAATTAGTTTCTTAGTGAGGTCACTTTAATTTTTGGCCATATTCTGGAAACTAATGTGCTAATTCGTCCTTGAGTATTTGTGACACAATACGTTATGTTGGACCTCATCTGTGATGGTAGCGTAAGTCTTATCGTCATAAACAGCTTTCAACGGTAGGAAATCTACAGATCTACAATGTACAGATCAATTTTGAGTAGATATGCGTAAAGTTTTGTCTTGAAACACAAAAATGTTGTCAACACCTACCTCATTTCAAGAACTCTGTAGCTGCAAATTTAGGGGATTAAAATGGGAGAAAATATCTACGAGATAGACAGGTTGTATCTCAAATTTTTCTTGTTTTGGATGGGCAATTTGGCTCGTGGACCACTCCCAAAGCTCTCGCGAACCACAAGTTGGGAACCACTGCTCTAAGAGCTGTATGAAGCTAATCTTTGTGAATTCTTAATACAATTCTGCGTGCTTTAATATATCCCTCTGAAAGAGCAAGCTCTATTTAACTTTCACAATTTATATTTTCACTCAGACTACATGTCCCCCTTAAAGAACATGCTTAGTAGAATGTCCATATTTAAATATTATTCTCCTTCCATTTCTGGTACAATACCCCTTTTTAAAGATCACACTTGGCACAATTTTCTCATTTCATGTACCAGACAAAATCCTCCTGAAATAGCATAAGTAGCCCATTTTTCTGATTTACATTTTATTAAGCCTCCATGATCCTTACAATAACGCTTAACTTAGCCCACTTATCACAATTTTCTGATTTACATTCTATTCTCCCTCAGTGAGTACAACCAAACCCATGCGAAAGGGAGTTTTTATTTCAATTACATTTGGTTGAAACTCCCATGTTTCTTTCAATATCCATTTGTATAACTCCATTTAGTACAATATTCAAATATTTATTCTTTATGTCGTCGTTCAAGTACCCCACGAAACCCCCATGAAACTGCATTTTTAGTAAAATTTTCTGGTTTGTATTTTTTTCCCCCTCCATGTTCATTACAAAATCCCCTTGTCCTAGAAAACTTATCACAATTTTCTGATTTACACTTTCTTCTCTCTTTATGTAACCAACATTTTTCCCCTGAAATAGGATATTTATTACAATTTTCTGATGTACATTTTGTTCTCTCTCCATGTACAAGACAAAACCCTCCTGAAATAGCATATTTATCACAATTTTCTGAACGACATTTAAATTCTCCTCCATGTTCCTTACAAAAACCCCCTAACTTAGCCCACCTATTACAGTTTTCTGTTTTACATTTTATTCTTCCCCCATGTGTGGAACAAAACCCCTTTAAATGAGAATTATTACCACAATTTTCTGATTTACACTTTATCCTTTCTCTGTGTGTATAACAAAACCCCTTTGAATGAGCATTCTTAACACAATTTTCATATTTACATTGGGTTATATCCCCATGTCTCTTACAATATCCCCATGAATAAGCCGATTTAGTACAATTCTCAAATTTACATTCTTTTCGTCCCCCATGCTCCCCACAAAACCCCCATGTAATAGCATTTTTTGTACAATTCTCTGATTTACATTTCCTTCTCCCTCCATGTTTATTACAAAAACCCCTTAACTTGGACCACTTGTCACAATTATCTGTTTTACACTTTCTTTTCCCTCCATGTAACCAACAACTTTCCCCTGAAATAGGATATATATTACAATTTTCTGATATACATTTTGTTCTCTCTCCATGTACACGACAAAACCCTCCTGAAATAGCATAATTATAGCAATTTTCTAAACTACATTTAATTATGTCTCCATGTTCACTGCAAAAACCCCTTAACTTAGCCCACTTATCACAATTTTCTGATTTACACTTGGTTCTCCCTCTATTATGTGTATAACAAAACCCCCTTGAATGAGCATTCTTAACACAATTTTGTGATTTACATTTTAATACACCTCCATGTTCCTTACAATAACCCCTTAGCTTAGCCCACTTTTCACAATTTTCTGATTTACATTTCTTTACACCTCCATGTTCACTACAAAAACCCCTCAACTTAGCCCACTTATCACAATTTTCTGATTTACATTTTATTCTCCCTCCATGGGACCAACAAAACCCACCTGACTTAGCATAATGAGAACAATTTTCTGATTTACATCTTTTCCCACCCCCATGTCTCACACAAAACCCACGTGAAATGGCGTTCTTACTACAATTTTCAGATTTACATATGGTTACTACACCGTGATGCTTACAATTTCCAGTTGCATCCCCCCTTTTAGTGCAATTATCTGAATTACATTTTATATCAACTCCATGTTTTGTACAATAACCCTTTGATTTTGACCTATTAGCACAATTTTCAAATTTACATTTTTTTCTCCCTCCATGACTCCAACAAAACCCACCTGAAATAACATATTTATTACAATTTTCTAGTTTACATTTTGTTCCATTACCATGTTGTTTACAATATCCCCTTGTCTGGGCCCACATAGTACAATTTTCTGATTTACACCGTTTTCTTCCTCCATGTGACCAACAACACCTCCCTGAAATGGCCTTCTTATTACAATTTTCAAACTTACATCTGGTGCCCCCTCCATGGGCCCAGCAACACCTTCTTGAAATAGCACGATTTGTACAATTTTTTGATTTGCATTTTGTTTCTCTTCCATTAGCTTCAAAATTTTCTCCTATCTGAACCTTATTAATACGATTTTCTGATCTATATTTAGTTTTCGGTGATATATAAATTCCTCCTGATTGACGACGCTTACATTTATTATTTTCTATTATCTCTTTTAAAGATTCACATTTCAATAGGTTTTTTGAGTGAGATCGTGTTTTATATTTAATCTCTATATGGTCTCCTTGATACTCCTTTATAGATTCTTCTGTATTTACAGGATTTAACAAATGCTTTCCTTCACTTTTTGAAGTAATATTTTCTCGCTCTTTAGAACATGATCCTTTTAAAATGTTACTGTAATCTTCTTTCTTGTATATAGAATTAAAATTTAATTCTTGAGTCTTCTTAATAAATTCACTATTGAAATTTAAAACAGAGCTTCCTGGAACAATTAAGTTTGACTGCAATATTTCCATTAATGAAGTAGATTGTCCCTGCTCTAACTTTATCTGTAAACACAATTCAAGCAATAAATTAAATTGTGATTCCAACTATTACTATAAACTAAATGAAAAATAGTACCTGGAAACAGAAATCGAATCTTGGACTGCTAGACTTGAATTAACAGCCACCGGTGGGGCACTCTAGTACTATACTTTTTCTTTATGAAAATACTCTTTGATTCAACTTATATTTATAGCTTGAATACCTTGGCTTTGTTCTCTGGAGTGTAGTGGTATGAGATGAAATCATCTATTTCCAGAGGATCATCACAGAGGATCATTTCACTCTTCACAATTTCGTCTACATTATCTGAGGCATTTGATTCATCCTAAAAATATATATATATATATAAATAAAACCAAGAACATATAATAGACCTAATGATGACATACATATTTAGAGAAGTGATTACATTAATATGAAATAAATATAGATGCCTTATAAACAATTTATATAGCACATGTTCTAATGACCGAGGTTTCTATGACATGGAATCCTAACAGAACCAAGCACAATTAAATAACTCAACATGGCATTTGAGCCACCTGCATATTATCGACTGGAAAAATCCCACTTCATATTTATAGCTAAACATTCTCTAAGAGAAAGTCGTGCTTCAGTTCCCTTCTATGATTACAAATTTCTCAATTATTTACAAAAGTATGGAATGTTATCTCACTATTGTTTGTGTGTCCCAAAGTACTGGATAAGAAGTAATGATCTTTTTTGAATGGAAGACCAATCTCAAATGTTACTCCCCATTAGTTTTTTTACCTTTGGTCAAATTTTAAATCCACGATAACCTAAATCAGTAGTAAGGCAGAATTCTTTTACAACCAGAAAGAGAAAGAAAAGAATTTTACAAAGATTAAAACTGTAAGCTGAAGGCAATTTACTAACCCAAGCCGAAAATAGGCTGGAGACAATTCATTATGATAATGAGTTATTTATTAATAAGACCATGCTTAATTTGATTACTGGCATAGTAAGAATCAGCTTTTATTTAATTGTTTGACCTTCAATTATTATTATTTTATTTCTTATAATGACAGTTTAATATCCTTATATTGAAATCATAAACAATATTTGTAAATTCAGAAAAAATGTTATGCGAATTAGGCTCGATAATAAGTTTTAAGAAAATCCCCATCTTCAATAATTTCTATTAATGACAAAAAGTGTAAACTGTGAAAATCTATGTTAGTTTCAAATAATATTATTGATCATATTCCCCACATACTTTTTATGTCGCATAAAAAACAACCACCACAAACCTTATCACTATTCATAACTTTAAAAGGAGTGAATATGAGTTGAGATAAAAAGATATAAGCTATAAATAAATATAAGTTAAATACACTTCGATTTAATTTCACATTCAAGTATTTTATTATATTTAAAAACCAACTAAAGACGTACTTTACATTTAGAGCGAATGTAGAGTGAGGCAAGATTTGTATAAAATTATTATTATTATTATTATTATTATCATTATTATTATTATTATTATTATTATTATCAGCACCGCGTCTTACTACCCGTTCGGGTTATACGCACTTACGCTAAAGTGTAATGGTAGAGTTATTGTGAGATGAAATGGAGGACCTACAGTTTAACGTGGAATCCGAACCACGGTGGAGGCCTGGCATTCCCCACATTCACAAGATGTCTTGTCAGAGGTGAAGGAAGGGTTTGGTAATCAGATAAATCTGTGCCGGGACCGAGGATTGAACCCCGGCCGCCAGCACAGAAGTCTGACACCTTATCCCTAGACCGCCAGGTCACCATGTATAAAAGTTATATATATTCAATGAAAAGTATACTTACAGGAAGTTCATGTTTAATGGGCGGGAATGTTAAAAGTCCTGCGAAATATTCTGGCTGCTGATAATCTTGAACTTCTTCATTGAAGCATTGCTCTGATTTTATCGGAGCATCAATTTCAGACTAACAGAAAAAAAAAGAAGGTATCTATATAGAGTTATACTTATTATATTGTTTGGTATAAAAAAGCACCTGTTTTGGGCAAAAATTGACTAATAAACCGATCATAATACCCGCGCTCAGCCATCGTTTCTCTACTGGATTGCTATTTTTGTGTCTACATCTTTAATATATTCTCTAAATTCAATAAATACATGTGTCTAACATTAAAAGGAAAAATATAGAAAAATTAAACTTGGCCTACTGCCTATATACTTATTCTAAAATATTTATTGAAACACATTACAAGTTATGGCCAAACAAACATATGTTGGTCACTCTCAATTATAATATGAAACTACTTCATACACAATTCGAATTTAGGAGAAAAAAGATCGACTTTTAATGACAGTGTGGTTTACTAAACTATTTACTAAATATCACTACTAGATCATCCAGTTTTCAATCCGTGTTCTTTACTCTATAGACATATCTAGTGAACATGTTTTATTTGTAAATATTTATATTAATTTGGTTTGTTCTAAAAGCGTTATATTTAACCAATAAAGTGTTTTATATATATATATAGCATGTTTTGTAAAGACGTATCACCAATAAAAGTGATATTTATGATCATAAGGATAAATCACAATAATCTCTACCTAGGATGATTTTCACATAATTTGTTTTCCATTTCTCATTCCAAGCAATAGCAGTCATAGTACGCAAACTTTTGATTCGTTTAAAATTGTAAAATGATGGCATTTGCTTTTAATTGAAGAGTATTATGATTTAGTGTTTTTTTTTAAATGTTAAAAAAAAATCACAAGAGTAATTTTCAAATAATTATAATGAAACATTTATCAGCAAAATAAATTTTATTAGACTCACAAAAATATGAGAGGTTGATTTTAAATATATGTGCTCTATAAGCACACACAGACATGGTGTTAGGTAAGAGGGGAGACCAAGGAGGAGGGTTATAGTATTGTTACAAAACTCAAACAATGGGTAGACAATCAGCTGAGAACATATTCTGGTACATGATGCGTATGCAGGTTTCATAGGTACTTGTCTGAGAAAATTAATTACAGTTCCCTTTTACAGAACTTATTGCATTATTTATTTATTGTTATTACATTTTGAATGTGCAGGCATAGCTTTTTATCATTAGATTATTTCACACAAACCGTTTTAACAGCCTGTTCACGTGTCTGTGGTTGTTTCTACCTTTACTTAATTATTTGAAACAATTAGAACGTATTAATAAGTTACCTGCTTTTGTGGTATGATGAATGTGGTCGGTTTTCCCTAAATGTTTTCACACTCACCCTCCAAGCAAATATGAATATACTTACATATAATTAAACATTAATCTTCCTTTGCACAAGAGGGAAGATAATCCACATTTGTACAGTCCAAAAGGGCATTTAGTTGTGGTGAAAAATACACATTTTCACAAAAGAATATATTACCTTAATTTCCAACTTCTCCTCATGATGAAGAATATATTCCAAATCTTCCTCTGGTTCAAGCTTCACAGCAGATGTTTTTCTTTCCATTTTGCAAATCTCAAAGTGTGTATTAACAACTCAAAAAGAGTTTATCTTCACTAACCTGCATATCAATAGTACAATCATAAATGTTAAACCTTGCATACACGATTTAGGATACAAAAATAAAATTCTAAACTAATTTAAAGACCTGCCTACAGACCCCATTACCGTAATCGTAATAGACTATGGTCATAAGCCATCAATACATCAAAATATTTAAAAGAATAACAGAATATGGTAAAAATTGTATTTTAATAAACAGTAGTTATTTTAACCATTATGAGCTAGCTATTAAAAAACCCAACTTTACCTTATGGAAGTAAACATTTGGGGATAGTACACTTCATCCATCATATTTGAAATTTTTTTTAAAGGAAGTTTGAGATACAAAATATGCTGAAGATATATTTTTGCAAACAAAAAAACTAAGGGAACAATGTTATAAAACCAGTTAAAATTATAAAGTCTAATAAAAAGATTTACTCACATCGCACTGGACCTTGAAATGTGGAACTGGAGTTTTCGAGTAGAATGTAGGTCAATTTAATAATGATAATAATATTAGTATATTGTTTGGCCTGCTTTCTAGAAAGAATATCGTTTTAATAATTACTTTGTTCTAGAATATGTTGCACAACTTATACTAAAAAGAAAAGTAGATTTATCATTTTAATAGATTACAAGCCTTCTACAACAGCACCACATTTTAACTAAATTAAACTAAATAATTAGTCAACAAAATTAATATATTATAGATACATATTTATTAATTGTAGGCCATAGACTAGTAGGCCTATGATAGGTACAAATGAGGTAGGAAAAATAAGTAAACGCAAAAAAATATATCAACAATATCAACACTTGTCGCCGTCTTGCAATAATAGTTCAACATAACCTATACATTTATTATAGTCACTATTATACCTTACTAACATAAATAAATCTACTCATTCTAACATCTAATGTGTTAAAAAATATATTTTTAATTATTATAGATATAATAAAATATTTATATTTCGCTAGCTAATTAATTGCGAATGGTATTTATGGTACTAACAATACGATGTCGTAAAAACCGTTTTAAGCTGGAAAAATAACAGGTATAGCACACATGACCATTAATATTTACATTCCAAAATTGATTTTTGCTAGTCGGCGAGCTTTTGTTAAATGAGACTATTAAATATTTTCTAAATTTATAATTCTTGGTGTTGTTCAGTTCTACATATTCTTGTGTATGCAATAAAGTGAATACTCTATCGAGATATTTCACCTTGACAAAGTAAGAGATCATACATAATCCGAGACGGATGGAGTGTATCATCACAAATTCTATGGACTTGAAATATCTTGCACTAAATAAAGTATTTTAAATTTTTTTTTACTATGTATTTAAAATCATTAATTAATGAAAATAAGCGCCTTAAATGACCGAAAATTTATTTACAGAAGTCGTTACTAAATATAATAACATAACATTACTTCATAAGTAAGAATTTACAATTATTAAAAAAAAAAGTTTAAAAAATGAATATTAGGTCTATATAATTTGAATTATGTACGGTACTTGTTGTAATGCATTTTTTTTAAATAATAGCTCTCATATTAAATTTAAGCTGTAATTAATACCTCATAAGTTTGAAATAATTATCTCAGTATTAATAATAAGCCTAATAATTAAATATTCGTACTGAATTTCTTTGTATTGAATGTGAAACAAACAGATAACATTCCTCAGAAATGCTGCATTAGTAAGTTGGCCTATCAAAAATAAAGTGAACAAGAATGAGAAAAATGACTTAAAAGCGTGGGTAAATGATCGTCACCATTTTACTAGGAACATTTACAAATATTTTCTTATATTAAGTGTTTATAACAACAAAAATTGAGCTCAACTTTTAATGATACATCAGTTCTATCTTTAATTACCGTAATATAACTTCCTTATATAATCGAATTGATCAATTTATCTGAATACCGATATCACTTTTAGGAATAAGTAATTTACTTCCCTTTACTGGGTTTTAATAATTATTATTTTCTTGACAGTGAATAGGCCTACTCCAAAGTTCTTAAAACAAATATGTTAGTATATAATATGAGTTAAAATTAATGTGCTCTAAGACTGTACTTCGGTTTTCTTAGACACTCTCTAACAAATGATAGACAATGTAAATAATTTCTGGGGACTATTTTTAAAATATTATGTAACAACCCTGCCTTATAGATTTGGATGTTAATTTAAAAACTAACACAACAGGGTTGAAACTATGTGAGTTGAAGAACTGGTCTAGCTTACTTGTTGTGATGAATTAGTAAACATTGGGAGACTACGCTGACATCACATAACAACATATTGTGCTCGACAACGCACTGGGCCGAATTGAACTATAGAAGGTGCTGTTTTAAGAGTTATCGGGACTGACAGTATAAGATTTGCTCAGAGGTGATCACTCTGCCCATTATCACGACCACACAGAATAGAACATCGGGTACTTGTGTTGGAGGGCAACCGTCCCTCCCAGGGTACCGGGTACGAGTCTAGAAAGGGGAAAAGTGTTAGTCAAGTCGGTAATTAAGTACCCCCTCATGGTTACATACAGACCCTAACTAGGGGAGTGTAATTAAGGCAGGGTGACATGATCTAAAATAGATTGAACAATTTAGATAGCAAATAGATTTATTATAACAAAAGGATTAAATATTAAGTTTACAACATTACAACATGAATACATGAACACTAGATTTAAATTTGTTCAACTCAAAATAGAAAAATTGATTGTCTTGCAGTGATAAAAAAAGCTGGGCTGGTGCCAGGCTACAGTCATGTGTTTCTATAAGAGAAAGCAGTAAGGTAATTATTAATCAAAATTAACTAAAAATCACCCGCCTCGGTGACTTAGTTGGCTAACGCGCTAGTCGTGTTGAGCTCGACCGCCGAGGACGGGGAGATCGAGGTTCGAATCTCGGTCGGGTGAAC
>CABFVX010006727.1:25676-37101 GCA_902151425.1 Timema shepardi
CGGATTCACTTCCTTTAATTCAACCTTCCCAATTCCCAATCAATTAGCGTAATTAGTACTTAAAGCGTATAACCCGAACGGGTAGTAAGACGCGGTGCTAAATAATAATAAATAACTAAAAATCGTATACATCTAGGATTTGGACACATTTATAATTTAATCAATCTTGCTTGATTGGAACTGTAGCGTAAGAACTTAAAAGGCATTGGATCTTGAGAAGCAATAGAAAGATCTGTTTATTACATTGTTTGATGGCTAACAAACATGTGTCAACAAAAAATAGTACTATGGCTGGTCTTTCTCCCTCTTCGTACTGCCGGAGCATTCAATAGTACAAATATATATTGACTCACTCTCTCAGGGGTGCAACACTAATTTTAATTACGCCTAATAGCCATACAGATACTGTAGACGTCAAAAGCGGGCAAAGAGAAAAACGGTATTATCTGCGCGGGCCCCCTATGAATCAAGCGGAGTTCTGCGGTTTACACACCCAAGCTAATGCCACACGTGAAGCGTGAACTACCTGCCCAACTCTAAGATAGAACTAAAAAAAAACCAACAGGGATTTAAACAAGGACGGATAGCCTGGTTGAAAGCCATAACAAATGGACATGACGTCCACAGTGTCATGAGAAACATTGACCAGTCTTATGGAACTTGTGTGGACCAGCAGGATTTGGAATTGAATCCTTCTTACATATAGAGCAGAAGGCTCATATTTTGAAACTGTACAAGAGAACAATAACCGCTAGCACTAATATATAGAGTCTGAAGGACTTGCTTCATATACGAGTCATTTTGACTCTGACCCCTTAGTCTCACAGGGTAACTACATACAACAAATTAAATAAACATCATAATTTAGAAGTCTAATAGACTTGAGATGCTTTTACAGTCAAGTCGACTGAATATTAAGTTTATAAATAAATGAAAGTTGCTTTCGACTATAAAGATCATAAACACAACATAAAAAGTTTATCAATCAGAATGTCTTTACAGACATTGTCTAGTTTTACAAAGACTACTCTCTATAAAGTCAAATAGACTTGAAAACGACGACAGGATACTTATGTAATTGCAGGACATCCTCCTGGACGGCGCGGCGGTGGATCCCACGCCCAATACTGCATGGTTCTGTCGTTTGAGCGAGTTACTCGCCTCGGTGGCGTAGTTGGCTAACGTGCTAGTCATGTTAAGCTCAACCACCGAGGACGGGGAGATTTGAGGTTCGAATCTCGGTTGGGTGAACTAGGGGGAGGGGGGTGTTCCTAAATGGTTTTCCACTCTCCCTCCACGCTGCGTAAGCAAGCTACACATGCTGTGTGCCCTTTTATGGCTCTGTTCCGAGGACATAAAGCACATCGAGCAGGTCTCCCATTTGCTTTTGAATTCACAGTTTGGGGTTCATCTATTTCTAGAATTCCCAAGTCTACCGTTTACATAAACCTTATCTTCATGTGTTCTATAAAAGAAAAATACAAGTTTTTCAAGAACTTGCAGGTCTCTAAATGTTATGAGGATGGTACAATTTTCAGACAGTAAATTACAAAAGAGTTTACACCAGCTGGATCTATAATGTCATAAAATATTCTTTAAGTGGCCATTTTCTTTTCTTTTCAGCAATTGTTTTTTGAGTGACAGAGCTGATCAAATGTGTCCATTCCACCCTTTGTACTGTAATAAATACCAATGGTATAAAATCATCATCAGACTGAAAATGCATTGTTGGAAGTAGGGGCACTGTTTTATTTATTTTAGGAACAAATTACATGATTACAGATGTTTCTTCAAACACTCATCAAATGCCCATTACCTGATTAAATAAATATTTCTTTAGAAAAGCATGAATGACACATGGCCTAAAATGCAACACACTCGCAAAACACTGTTATCGATGAAGACACGCAAATCAAGGTTCAAATTCTATTTGGGTGCAGAGGCTTTAGTTCAGACATCATACAAATGCAAGTACATTTCTTTTTAGTTTTAACACAGTAATTGAAAATGTGGTGTTAAAAGTCGAGGAGTAGCAAAACATATAGAAAAATTAGAAAAGTTTAACTTAGAGTAACTTTTAAGAGGGGTTAAATGTCCTCCTATCAGAGGGTATTTATATCACGTTTCAGCTTTATATTTTACTACCCCTCCATGTTTCAAACCGATGCTACCCTAATGTAATTTAAACATTTTGGTTGAATTATTTTCCCCTTGAATATCCTTTAAAATAATATCCACTAGCACAATCTTCTGATTACATTTTTAATCCTATACATGTCACTTACAATAGCCCTAAAATATCATTCTTTATATAATTTTAAGATTTACATTTTTTACTTCCCTCCATGTGACCAACAATATCCCCCTGAAAAAAAACATTCTTTGTACAATTTTATGATTTGCATTTTTTCCTCACCACATGTAACCAACAACATCCTCTTGTAACAGCTTTCTTTGTACAATTTTCTGATTTGCATTCTTTCCTCGTTCCATGTAACTTACAACACCCCCCTAAAAAAACATAGTTATTACAATTTTCTAATTTACATTTTTTTCCCCCTCCATGTTTCCTACAATAGCCCTCTGATTGAGCAATCTTAATACAATTTTCTAATTTACATTTTTTACTCCCTCCATGAGACCTACAGCACCCCCCTGAAATGGCATAATTAGTACAATTTTCTGATTTACATTTTTTACCCCCTCCATGTTCCCTACAATACCCTTCTAATAAAGCATTCTTTGTACAATTTTCTGATTTACATTTTTTACTCCCTCCATGTGACCTACAACACCCCCCTGAAAAAGAATAATTAGTACAATTTTCTGATTTACATATTTTCCCTCCTCCATGTGACCTACAGAACCCCCCTGTAAAAGAATAATTAGTACAATTTTCTGATTTACATTTTTTCCCCCCTCCATGTGCCCTACAATACCCCTCTGATAGAGCAATCTTTGTACAATTTTCTGATTTACATTTTCTACTCCCTCCATGTGACCTACAACACCCCCCTAAAATAGCATAATTAGTACAATTTTCTGATATACATTTTTTCCCACCTCCATGTTCTTTACAATAACCCCTTAACTGTGATATCTTAGTACAATTCTCTGATTTACATTTAGTTCTCTTTCTATGTCGCTTACAATATCCCCCTAAAACACCATTCTTGGTGCAATTTTTCGACTTACATTCTCTCTTATTAACTTCAAGTGATGTATAAGATCCTCCCAATACAGAAAGTTTACATTTTATTTTATTTTCGCCATAATCAGTAGATCCCTCAAATGACAATTGCGTATCAGAGCACACATGTGTTTTATACTTATTTTCGACGTAACCACCATGAACCTCTTTTATATATTCTACCATTTTGTCAAAATGTAAATCATTTATTTTACATATTGGAGAGGTATTGTCTCCTAATTTAAAACAATATCCTTCCATTGAGATGTTACTGCAATCTTCTATCTTGTACATGGGATTAAAATCTAATTCCTTAGTTTTCTTAATAAATTCACTATTGAGATTTACATCAGAGTTTCCTTGTACAAATAAGTTTGATTGTAACATTTCCATTGATGAGGTAGATGGCTCTTGCTCCAACTTTATCTGTAGACACAGTTCAAGCAATAAATGTAATTATAATAAAACTATTCTAGACTAGGTGTTAAATTACACTGAACATAGGAATCAAACTTTTAACAGCTACTACTCTAATTCGACATCATCCAACCCAGAATTGCCGGTGTCTTTGGTTTGAATGTTAATACTCAAAAGAGCTGAAGATTACACATATCCATCACAGATTCTGCTTTAAACTTTATATGAAAAAATGGTACCCAGAACACGTGTATGATTTAGGATAGCTCGATGGTAGAGCACTGGCTCGATAAGACAAAGACATCGGAACTATTTCCTTTGTTCAGGGATGTCATTTTCCAACTAATTTAAATAACCGAATTATGAATACCTACCTAATTATACTTAAATACTAACATTGATTTAAACCTTGTATGTATATAATCATTAAATTTTGTTTGTATGTTCTTGTATTTACAGGTACAATATTATTATTATTATTTAAGGTCTTAAGGATAAATCACAATTATCTCTACGTAGGGAGATATTCACATGTGTTTTCTCATTCTCGTTCCAAGCAAATGCGAGCTTAGTTCGAAAACTTTTTGGTTTGTTTGTAATTGTAAAACAAGGGCATTTGCTCTTAATTGAAGACTATTATTATTATTTAGTGTGGTTTTTAAACTGTTAATAGAAAAACACACGAATAACTTTCAAATAATTATAATTATTCAAATAATAATAATAATTATTATTATTAGCGCCGCGTCTTACTACCCGTTCGGGTTATACGCACTTACGCTAATGTGTAATGGTAGGGTGATTGTGAGATGAAATGGAGGACCTACAGTTTAACGTGGGATCCGAACCACGATGGAGGCCTGGCATTCCCCACATTCACAAGATGTCTTGTCAGAGGTGAAGGAAGGGTTTGGTAATCAGATAAATCTGTGCCGGGACCGAGGATTGAACCCCGGCCGCCAGCTCAGAAGTCTGAAACCTTACCCCTAGACCACCATGTCACCCAACACAAGTACAATAAACCAGTTTAATAAGACCAATAGTAAATAAATAAAATTAATCAAGTAAAAAATTCAATATGTATAAATTACATGTGTTATTTAAAGAAAAATTCTATAATATTAACGAAATAGTGATTATTTAACTAATCAATAACCAATGTGCATAATATAAAAAATTGTGAGTTGTTATTCTTTGACGAGGATTCAGGAGATATATTCATGTGATATTCTATGTGATCTATTTTATTACCTTTCTATATCTGTGTTCATAAACGTTAAAAATACTTGAACACAAAGGGATATACCTTGCGTTTGGAGTGAACGTACAGTGAGACAGGGTTTGTATAAAAATGAGATGTTTAGCGAAAAGTTCACTTACAGGAAGTTCTTCTTTAATAGGAGGGAATGTTACAGGCCATGACCCACATTCTGGTTCCTGATGGTCACGAACTTCTTCTTTAAAACTTTCCTCCAAGTTCATAATATCACTTTCAGGCTAGTAGAAAAAGAAAGAGTATATAAAGTTATACTTAGTAAATTTCAGGACAAACCAAAGATTGACTTAAAAACCAATCATAGTAGCTTTTCCCATCCATCGTTTCTCTAATGAATTGCTATTTTTGTGTACATGCTAAATGTATTCTCTAGATTCAAAAAAATACATGTGCCTCAAAACTAGAATTTAAAAAATAATAGAGAAAAATTAATCTTTCGCTACATATTTATACTAAAATATCTATGTTTATAAAAACACATTACAATTTATGACCAAACAAATTCATTTGGTCACTCTCAAATATAATTCAAATTACTTTAAACATATGCGAGTATAGAAGAACAAAGATTGATTTTTATTGACAGTGTAGTTTGATTAAATTATTGACTAAATATTGCTGCGAGATCAACAAGATGTCAGCCCATGTTCTCGAATACAGATATATCTTGTGATCATGTTTTTAATTAATCAGTATATATATATAACTGTTAGAAAAGATGAATCATCAGTAAAAATGACATTTAAGATCTTAAGGATAAATAACAATTATCTCTACGTAGGGAGATATTCACATGTGTTTTCTCATTCTCGTTCCAAGCAAATGCGAGCTTAGTTCGAAAACTTTTTGATTTGTTTGTAATAGTAAAACAAGGGCATTTGCTCTTAATTGAAGACTATTATTATTTAGTGTAGTTTTTAGAATATTAAAAAAAAACCACAAGAGTAATTTTCAAATAATTATAATATAACATATATAAACAAAAGTTAGCTAGGAAAACATGCCAACATATGATAGGGTGATTTTAATTATATATATATATATATATGCTCTACAAGCAGTCACAGACATGGAGTTAGGTAAGAGGGGGTGGGGCCGGTGGGGAGGATAATAGTATTGTTGCAAAACTCAAACATAGAGTGAGGACAATCAGCTGTGAGCTTACATGAAGTTTATGGAAAATATTTCAGGTTTCAAAAACACTTGTTTGAGAAAAAGACAGTCCCCTTTTTACAGAACTTATTGAATATTTATTAATTTATTGTTGCAACAGTTTGAATCTTAAGTCGGAATCTTTTATTTTTTAGAAAATACCACATAAACGGTCAAACATTGTTATTATTATTATTATTAGCACCGCGTCTTACTACCCGTTCGGGTTATACGCACTTACGCTAATGTGTAATGGTAGGGTGATTGTGAGATGAAATGGGGGACCTACAGTTTAACGTGGAATCCGAACCACAGTGGAGGACTGGCATTCCTCACATTCACAAAATGTCTTGTCAGAGGTGAAGGAAGGGTTTGGTAATCAGACAAATCTTTGCCGGGACCTAGGATTGAACCCCGGCCGCCAGCATAGAAGTCCGACGCCTTACCCCTAGACCGCCAGGTCACCGTGAAACAGTTATAACTTATTAATAATTTGCCTAGTTTGCTGGGTCAGATGTCCCAAGGTTTCACTCTTAATAGGTTGGACAGGCGATTAGGGGTAGAATGGCGATTTAATACGGGTAGAATGTGGTCTTTTTTTTCCTAAATGGTTTTTCCACTCCCTTTCCACATAAATGCTGATAGACTTTCTCTAAATTGAAAATTTCTCTTCTTTTACACAACAGGGTAAATTGTACACATTTGTACAAACCAAAAAAGAAAGTAAGTTGTTTTGGAAATAAATCCTTTTCACATTTTCACAAAGGAATAGCTTACCTTAATTTCCAACTTCTCCTCATGATGAAGAATATATTCCAAGTCTTCCTCTGGTTCAAGCTTCACAGTGAATGTTTTTCTCTCCATTTTGATAAGGTGATGTTAACGTTTATATTAACAACTCACAAAGAGTAAATCATCATTAACCTGCACATCAATTGTACAACCATGACTGTTTTAACATTGCATACAAGATTTATGATACAAAACTAAAAATTAAAAACAAATTTAAAGACTCGTCTACAGACTCCATAACAATAATCTTTTGTCGACTGTGATTGGTAAGAGATCACTAATTCAGTAATAAATTGTTCTGTCTACAAAGTAATGATCCATAATTACTTAGTTACCGGCCCTCCGTGGAAGTTGGATAAACTTTAATAATCCAAGGAATTACAAAGAACCAAACATTGATTAGTAAATATACAATGATCCACCGACGCAATGAAATCAAAGCACAAAATGACAGCCAAATTATAAGTTGCTATGGAAACATTAAAAAACGAAATGATGATTTTATGTGTAGAGAAATTATAAAAAATATTTTTTCTAAAACTCTATAATAGTCGGGAAGTGTGGAACTTCAGAAATCGTATTCTTGGAAATGCCCAGCTTTAAGAAAGTGTGTATATAGTTATATTATTAAATTTAAAACCAGATATACTAAATATAGAATGCACGAAAGTACTATCAATAGAACATTGGTTTTATTGAAGACTAGCAGTCCTGGACGGCGTTGCCTGTTACCCACTGTGGTATAGTAATTATATAAATCCTCTTTATTCCCTATCCCGTGGGAATTTCGAAAAAGCCGGCCTTATTCCTTGTCTACATCAATAAAGGGAACCTCTGTGCAAAATTTCATATTTTAAGTCTAAGGGTATGGGCTGGGCGTTGATGAGTCAGTCAGTGAGTCAGAACTTTTCTTTATATATATACACATAAAGATGGTAATTAGCTTTCATCACATTTTAGGCTTTTAAAAAAATGCAATTGAATGTAAGGGAGCCTTAATTTATATGCCATATTTTTTATATGTAAGATATATAAGATTTTTTTTAAAGGGGGAAATTGTTGTAGGGCCTATATAAAGAGAAAGAAATTCTTTAAATTTTTTCTGTCCTATTTTGAAATATTTAATTTGTTTTAGCATCTATTGACCCGAAAAAAAAAATCCAATAACAAAAAAATTGATATTGTAATATAATTCTTTGTAATTTTAAAAATTCTAAAAACTCACTATAAAAGTAACAGAATAAAAATAATATTTAGAATGTAAACATTAAAATAATTTCAGAACATGGTACAAAAAAGTATTTGAATACACAATAGTTACCTTCAAAGCGTCCTAATTTTTCATGAAATTCTGTGGGTATGGTACATATCACTAGTCTGGTTTGAGTTTTTATTAAAGAAAAAATTATGAAATACAAAATTTGCTAAAGGTACATTTTTGCAAACAGAAAATTACATAAACAAAATATTTTTTTAAAAAAGGATTTAAAATTAAATAAACTAATAAAAAGGTTTACTCACCTGACACTGTATAGCCTTGAGATGTGAAACTTGAGATTTCACGTAGGATGTCTGTATATTTAATAATAATATAGCTAAATGTATTGCTAGGCTTTTATGTAATTTCAAAAAATATTGTTGTTTCAATAATTACTTTTGTTCTAAAATACATTGCACAACTAACACTAAAACGAAAAGTAAATTTACCATTAAATTAAACTACGAGACTTCTACAACGGCCACACATTTCAACTAAATTAAATTGTTGTAAAGAATTAATCAAAAAAGTAATTAATATGTATATATATATGTATATATATACATACATACATATGGGTGAGTTATAGATAATCATTAATATTTACATTCCAAAAGTGATTTGTTCTAGTTGGCGAATTTTTGATTACCTAAATGTGATAGGTTAAAACATTTTTAAAATTATCAAGCTTGGTGTTGTTCGATTCTCCATATTCTTGTGTATCTGATACAGTGAAAACAAGTTTCCAAATATTTTACTACGACAAAGAATAATATGAGGATGGAGTATCATCAAACGTTTTCTGCTCCTGAAATATTCTAAATATTAAGCTAGATAATTTGAATTATGTACCTGTTGTGTTTTTTTATATTAGTTTTTACATCAAATATAAAGATGTAATTAATAATCCAAAATTTAGAAATGTAGGAATTAATTCAATATTAAGTGATAGCCACAGATCACATTACTATGGAACGCCATCTTATGAAGTGTCACAGATAAAGGAACACGAATGACTAAACAGCGTGGGTATATCCCCGCTGCCATATTATTGACATGTGAACCAACTATCACACGACACTTGCTTGTACTAGAAATCAAGTGTGCCAGCTAGCGCCTAGATATCTGTATACTAGCTAGTAAAATAGAAACGGGACTAGAGTATTCACACGCTGCCAGTTTGGTACTAGATTTTAGTGCAAATATTTATGGAACGTCTGAGCGTAATTTTGGGTGCAGCAGCTGCATTAATTATTGATAATGATATTGGAAATTATGAGAGTAGCGTAGGAAAAGAATATGGACACGAAACAGGCTGGAAAGACGAAATAATGGTCGCGGGATGCTAAAAATGATACATCCGGAGGTTAGGTAATAAACATTTGTGGTGATACAAACGTTTAGTATCTCCCTAAATTTGTATTCATTTATTTACGATGTGGTCAGAGGCCCCTAAGCCCATGGGTGTCCAAGTACAGTATCCTTGATACACAAATGTTCTTTTTTAGGCCTACACACACTTTATATTCTTAAAAAAACACACCTAAGGTTGGCATGCTATCAAGTTTATTTAGATTAAAATTGGGTTTGGAACACAGTTTTTCGTTTTTAGATGACATGTTTTAAATTAAATATATTAAATATATTGTCATATTGTAGCAATTTGGTATTATATAAACAAGAATGTTGATAATAATTTTCTTCCAACAAGATTACATCCGATGACCATGTTGGCACCATTTATGCCATATCTCTACAGTCTCAGCGCGCATTGATTGGTCGAATTACACAGACTAGTCTCGAAACTAGTACGAAAATAGCGCCTTAATTTAACGCTGAGTTAAATATCCTATCAATGCATATATAGATGTCCAAAATAAATACACTTTATCTTATAATTATTGTAGGTTATTTTTTATTCAAAATATAATCAATTATTTTTTTCATGTTTAAACAAAATTATACAGAAATCTCATGTGTACCGTACATCTGTTGAGACGCGCATGCGCAGTTTCTTCTCAGAGACCTATGAAAGCTGACAGAAGCCTTTTATGTTTCCATATTAATAAAACATACAATGCTTTTTACCATTTGTTTTAAACTGAGACAATTATTTAAAAAAAATAGATTCTCAAAATATGTTTAATCAAATATAATATAATATAATCAGAACGGAAACCAGTTACGTAAGTAATATAATCAAACGGAAACCAGTTACGTAAGTAATATAATCAAATGGAAACCAGTTACGTAAGTAATATAATCAAACGGAAACCAGTTACGTAAGTAATATAATCAAACGGAAACCAGTTACGTAAGTAATATAATCAAACGGAAACCAGTTACGTAAGTAATATAATCAAACGGAAACCAGTTACGTAAGTAATATAATCAAACGGAAACCAGCTACGTAGGTAATTTAATCAAACGGAAACCAGTTACGTAAGTAATATAATCAAACGGAAACCAGTTATGTAAGTAATATAATCAAACGGAAACCAAGCAACTTAGTAGAGCGAATAAAGATTCACTTCTGAGCCGTAAACGAATCACTTGGATGACGCAACTACAAGAGAAAGTTAGGAAAATTGAAGAGGATGAATCCACACTTTTTTTTATATATATTGATGGCTGTGATATTATATAATCACATGTTTATAAGCCGACGACTTCCGCACACCCATCTTAAAGTCTGCCTTAAAATACGAGTGAAGTATGACCCTGGGCACGGGATGAATCCTGGATAGCCCAGTGATTAGGGCATTGACGTACTAAGCCGAACAGCGTATAACCCGAACGGGTAGTAAGACGCGGTGCTAAATATTATTATTATTATACTAAGCCGAAGGTCCCGGGTTCGATTCCATTGTCCAGGTGTCATTTTTCAGAATATTATATTAATAGATATTAAATATTCTAGAAGCCTGAAGAAGGTGCTTGCAAGATGGATTATAAATTCCGACAATTTTTTAGTGGCACCGTGCGCGATGCGCAAGTAACAACGAGTTACTGACCAGTTTGTGACTTTAATTGGGGGGGAGGGGGGGGGTTTATACGATGCGTTAAATCGTGCTCTTGCTCATGCTCGTAGTGCGCATGCGGACGGAGAATGCTAGAGATACTAAGGAGAGCAAGTCTTAATGAACTCGGACACGTTTCTAGGTCGCAGATCCAAACAATCAAGCAGCGTTTGGTTTTCCGTGCTCGGAGCAAGACATGGGGATCCTCTTCTTTTGTTGCCCTGTGGCGTCGTGGTATATTCCGTTCACGATAGGTTTTTACCTGATGACAGTTCGAAAATCATATGTTTAGGTTTTGGGTTGCCAACACTTGTAAAAGA
>CABFVX010006728.1:0-37096 GCA_902151425.1 Timema shepardi
GGGGGAAAACCAACAGCCAATCAGAGAGCAGGAGGCGTGGTTACGTGACCAAATCCAGCCAATCAGAGCGCTGTACTAGGTGGTCGTTCCCACTACTTACAATTTTGCAATGATAAGTTATTTAGTATCTCAAATAGTTGCGGAGATACGGAAGTTTCTGTCTCTGTAAAGTAACCAAAAAGTTATTTTCATAGGATAATTAAAATAGCAATTGTATTTATAATCTTAATCAACTCCTAGATATGAATTTTAATCAAAATAGTTAAAGCCGATTTTGAGAAAATCTATTTTTATCATTTCGTTTTTTTATTAAACTACTCTAATTTTAGGGATAAACAGGCATCCAGAGAGACGACATTGCAAAAACCATTTTTTAGGGTTTGGGGTTTTATGAGACGGCGACATCAACATTTCGGGTTAGATTTTTTACGGTACCAATACTTTTACCTTTAGCTTGAAAGTTATTGGTTTTATAAAATTATGTTTCAAATAAAATATTTGTATCATACATCACATATTTGCAATGATAATAAATTTCATATCTCAAATAGTTTCGTAGATATGAAAAAGGATATGAGAATTTACAAATTAGACCGGAACCATTTAAGTCATTTTGCCGAAATATTGAGAGTAGCTTTTTTTTTCAAAATATTTGTAAAGGTTTTGAAATAAAATATAATCAAAATCGTTCGAGCTGATTTTGAGTAAATCGATTTTTTATCTTTTTGCCCTTCAGTAAACTACCCTTAATTTTAGGGTTAGATATCCAATTCCAAATACCCCTCGGGGTAACCCTATAAAAACCCTAGATACCAAGTTTCAGCCCGATCGGTAAAATAGTTTAGACTCTAGTTGGAGGTACAGACAGACAGACAGACAGACAGAAGGAAATTCAAAAACAACTTTTTCGGATTCAGGGGGTCATGAAAATCTCGAGTTAGATTTTTTTGACGTACCACAATACTTTCTCTACCTGCAAGATATCGAGAAAGTAAAACAGTAAAAATAAAATGTATTTATTTATTTGAGGTATTTAGGGTGCAATTTCTGAACTGACTGATTATATTAACACACGATAATTTCTCTGAACGAAAGCGAAAGGACCCACCAATTTTGCCGGGAAAGGTGACAGAAAGAGAATTAAAGCTAAAAAACGGAAATAGGGCTGAGAAACTTTGTCCGCTATGCCAAAGATCCCAGGTTAGTGTATTTTTAAAACATATCGTATTTGGTCCAATGTATTCAAACTCACCCTGTTGCTGGCTCCGCCTGACTTGAGACTCCGGAGAAATTTGGCCACCACTTGGACCTGCAAACAAAACCCATGTTATCCAACATTCGGGATCTAAGAACCGATGTTTTTATTCAACAAAATATATTCCTTTGTCGTGGAACAATACGCTTCGTAGAAGCAAATGAGCACTCGGAACAAAAACAACACATCAACTTAAGACAAGCAAGAAACTTTAACAACACGAAACAAATTAGCTCCATTGTTCAAATGTTTAATAAATGAGACCTCGGGGGTGTGATGGAAATTAATTTTAGAATTAAATTTAATGGCAGCAATTTGAAAAGTTAAGCCTTTACAATGTAAGGAAATTAATTTGATAATAACTCAGCTCGGTGGCGTAGATGGCTAACGCGCTAGTTTCGTGATGAACTAGACTGATGAGGATGGGGAGATCTAGGTTCGAATCTCGGTCGGGTGAACTGGGGGGCGGGGGAGTTCCCCTAAATGGTTTTCCACTCTCCCTCCACGCAAATGCACGTTCGCTTTCTCTAAAGCTCAACCTTCTCAATTCTTAACCCATTAGCATAACGAGTAGTTAAGCGCTAGTAGTTAATGGGTGGTAAGACTCGGTGCTCTCTCTCTCTCTTTATATATAAAATAATAACTCATCAGAGAGCACGTGGACAAGGTTTTCAGTCTCGTCTAGTTTAGCTTGCCATTAACACAGAGGTCAGATTTCTTACTGTACACAACCTTACCCTTTTAGTATAAGTACGCGGATAGCCCGGGGAAAAGGTCGTGATAGATAAATAAACAAAATATAGAGTTACACAAAATTAATATTAAAAAATGTTCAAATTTTGTATAAGCATACCTAAATTTAAGTTGTATTGTTACATATGTAGAGTACAATAAAATAAATTTTTAACCATACATTTAATTTTGATAGTTTGAATACATATATAACATACTGCACAGAAATGGTAATCCGAACCTCCCCTAGATTTGTTCCCTCCAACCTCACTCATGGTCACGAGTTCTCCCTATACCTCTCCGCAATAAATGACTGTTGACGTTATTTTTGTCGTGCTAGTGCTAGTGCTGGTGATTTGACGCGAATTTTTCGACAATTGTTGTCGGACAAAATAGAACACAGCAGGTTAAGCCTAAAACCGAAATGTGTGGTCTTAGACAGACTTTGTGAAGGTGAAGCCTTAATAAATTATTATTATTATTACTATTATTAGCACCACGTCTTACTACCCGTTCGGGTTGTACGCACTTACGCTAATATGTAGTGGTGGGGTGATTGTGAGATGAAATGGAGGACCTACAGTTTAACGTGGAATCCGAACCACGGTGAAGACCTGGCATTTCACACATTCACAAGTTGTGATTAATACACGTCTTGTCAGAGGTGAAGGAAGGGTTTGGTAATCAGATAAATCTGTGACCGAGACCGAGGATTGAACCCCGGACCCCAGCACAGAAGTCTTGACACCTTACCACTAGACCACCAGGTCATCGAAGTCTTAATAAAATCAGCTACGAAGTGTTCTGTTGGCTTACGTGCTATCTTACATAAAAAGAAAAACTTCGCAAAGACGCGGGAATTTGTTTCAAAGGCAAATTATTAAAACATTTAAGAACCTATTTACTGATGATAAATATTGTATTAGATAATTCTGTTAGATACTGTTTTTATCATACCTCGATAATCCGAATGTCCTTGACAGTTTCAGGCTCAGATTATCAACACCGTACTATATACTGATATAAAATAGATCAAACGCACAGAACATATTAAAAGTCAAAATTGCAAGAACAATTGTTTCTGGTACCGTATTTAGAATTACAATTTTATAAATAGATACAAAAATTAATACAAAATGTATAAATGGTGTTCCCATTTCGCTTCCCCGCAACTTTTAACTGAAACATTTCAAATTCCATCTATTATGACAACTGAGCCCTTTCATTACTGAATCATGCAGGGCTGACCCATTCATTATAAGTCCAACGATACAAAAACATAATAGCATCAGTTACTCTTTGTCCTGTATGTACAGCGAAAAAAAATTTATATATAATGTGTGTGTGTGTATTTTCTCGACAAGTGGTTCTCAATCTGGGGTACGAAAATTTAAATATCTATATATGTATAGATACAGTAGCCCCACGGCTTCTTTGGTGCTGACTGACAACTCACAGCTGACTTCCGACAGTCAACATTTAGGTATATACCTAAATTTTGACTCTCAGAAGTGACAGCTGCTAAACACATATTTTTTCAGATCATATGGTTCAGGCGTAGGGATACATAATTTGGTCTGGTAATTTTTCAAAGCTGTCAGTCAGCACCAAAGAAGCCGTGGGGCTACTGTACATAACATTTTATGACAAACAATGAATTATCAGCACCAGATTTAAGGTTGACCACAAAAGATCTGGACGTAAGATCTGGGAACGACAATTTTATTTTAGATGTAGATTATAGAATATGTATAACTTGCATTATGCGCCAAAAGCTTTTGGGGGTATAAAGACGAAGACAAATTGTATCTGGGGGTACGCGAACATAAAAGGATTAATACCAATGGTCTAAACCACCCTTTCTACAGTGTTCTTACTATAAATTATCGCAAAGAAATGTATTAACCATCATGAAAATATAGTCATACAGAATTTTAAATTTTCCAGGGGATGATCCCTGGCCCACCTCACCAATTACGAAGATCTTCAGGAGATCTTTATTCAGTAACCCGCCTCGGTGGCGTAGTTGGCTAACGCGCTTGTCGTGTTGAGCTCGACTGCTGAGGACGGGGAGATCGAGGTTCGAATCTTGGTCGGGTGAACTGGGGGTGGTTGTTCCAAAATTGTTTTCCCCTCTCCCTTCACGCGAATGCGGGTTCACTCCCTTTAATTCACCCTTCCTAATTCCTAGTCCATTAGCGTAATTAGTGCTTAAAGCGTATAACCCGAACGGGTAGTAAGACGCGGTGGTAAATTTTATTATTTTGTTCACTATCCTCCAGAGCAGGGGTTGGCAATCTACCACGAGCGTGCCAAGAATGGCACGCGGAACGATTTTCAATGGCACGCTGAGCGATTTGAATAAAAATAATATAAAACCTTTACTTTTAATTAAAACCAATGATGTGAAAAATAATTTTATTAACGTGTTTTATATTTCAATGAATGAATTATTTTGATTCAAAATTTCAAAATAATGTCTTCAGAACTTAAATTTTGCAAAACACATTTATAACTTTATAGATTTTGTATGTATAGTGATTTATATTAAAATGTTAAATATTCAAGAAACAGTAGTTAATTAATATATTCGATTTAGAAACATGCTGTTACATTTATATTTTAAAAGATCAACTTAAATTTATTTTAATAGGTGTACTAGTTAACTGGTATACAAATATAAACGATTTGTGTGAGCTTAGTTTGGTTGGCAGGCTGAGCGACTTGACAATATTAATTTGGCACAATTCCTCTAAAAAGCTGCCGACCCCTGGAGTCTATAGAGTCTAGCCTGATAGGCCGTGATCCATAAATAAGGTAACGCTTTTATTCTTAGTGTTCCCACCCCCCTCCCTCCTCCTTTCCACTCCTCTCAGTACAAAATAAAATTTAGCCTAATACCCTCCTATAAAATGTGTTACGTAACTTTTCACATCAAGAGCTAATGTTGTAATTTCAAAGGGAAGATTTTGTGACACCAAAAGAGGGACTCAAGACTTAATACTACTCAGAATCGGAAGTTGTCTGTAATTATGTTTACTAACGGTGACAACATTAACAATACTATTGTGTCCACATTATAATTAATTTTAGTATAAGATCTGTGTTACGTAAGAGTGTGACGCACCCATCATCCCCTCATGTAACACCGTGCACGTAGACATATATTGTAGAACTCTCCCTCACCGCTTTCAGCGGCGTTACGTGGTTAATGGATGAACCCCTTCATCATGCAAACTGCTAAATTCCTTTTAGTTCAGCAAGGTGAGTCCAAGAAACAAACCGGAGCCCCTGACCTCAGTTGATGAGCGGTAGGATGCGACTGAATTCGATTTGCAAGATAAGCACTAGAAAAATATTAGGATAGAAGAGTAACATTATAAAATACTAGATGGCGATTGAGCATATAAATAAATAATCCTTATTTGTAACATTTAACCCCATATATATATATNATATTTTTAAAAAAAGGATGATTTCAAGCGAGTAGACCTTGGTATTGTGGATATAAATTTAGACTAAAATCTAACTGACTGGTGGACACCAATCAAAGCTAGTAGACCTTGTATTGTGGATACAAATTCGGACAAAAAACCTAAATGACTGGTAGACACCAATCAAAGCTAGTAGACCTTGTATTGTGGATACAAATTTGGACAAAAAACCTAACTGATTGGTAGACACCAATCAAAGCTAGTAGACCTTGTATTGTGGATACAAATTCGGACAAAAAACCTAACTGATTGGTAGACATCAATCAAAAGCTAATAGACCTTGTATTGTGGATACAAATTCGGACAAAAAAGCTAAATGACTGGTAGACACCAATCAAAGCTAGTAGACCTTGTATTGTGGATACAGATTCGGACAAAAAACCTAACTGATTGGTAGACACCAATCAAAGCTAGTAGACCTTGTATTGTGGATACAAATTCGGACAAAAAACCTAAATGACTGGTAGACACCAATAAAAGCTAGTAGACCTTGTATTGTGGATACAAATTCGGACAAAAAACCTAAATGACTGGTAGACACCAATCAAAGCTAATAGACTTTGTACTATGGATACAAATTCGGACACAAAACCTAACTGACTGGCCGAAACCATGCGTGAGAACGCCATGTGGACGAACAAGATCAAAGTGACCCATGCGCGTCAAGAATAGTGACAGACGTTATAGCGATGTCGAAACAAAAAAGTGTTGGCAATCTTGAAAGAAACTATTTTCTACCTTGACATTTCAAAGAAAAAAAAGAAGTTAAGAAATGCACCCCCCTCGTTATTCCACGTAAAGGCACCACCAGAGGGACAAGGTGATGACTTGGACCGACCTAGAGGGCGGGGGAGAGATGCAGAAGGAAAAGAACCAAACCCGGATGCTCACAATGCCAAATTCTAAACATAGTGCTTGACGTAAACCACCTAAATTTGACTAATTACCATCTGGCAGGGAAAAAAAATAGTTAAAAAGAAACCATTTCTTCTGTATTGAAGGCTAACAAGAGTCACTCGTCCCAAAGTAACAAGTTTGAGAAAAGTGAGTAAAGAAAATGTTAGCGCATACATACCACCCACTCTCCATTGTGTTAACAATTTTATATTATTTCTCAAATAGCTTCTGGCGCATTGAAACTCAATGCATATGTTCGCTGTATTGTACAGTTTAAATTGTAAATTGTTATTTTATTAAAATATAATTTATACCAAAATTAAGTTGAACAACACAAAAAAAGATACCATAAACAGCTTTAAGTTTTGAGCAGAATAAATGTAAAAAATAAATGTGGAAATGTAGAATTAGTTTATCTTTACAGACGTTTCATACAAAATGCCTCGGTTTTGTGATTAGGATGAAAGTTACAGTAAACTAAATCTAGCATAGCTGGGACAGGGTTGGAATTAATTTTTTAGTACGAAATTTCCTGTTTATTCCAGATTTTCCAGAAATAATTTACTTTATTTTTCAGACACTTTAGAGAATAGAGAAAAATAAGATTTAATTTGTCATAAGATTGACGATTGCCGAGTCATGCCATTTATGTTTGGAACAGAACGATTTGACCTTGGTATACAACTGTTGCACAATCCAGTGTTACAAGGATGGGGTGGGAGGGAGAGAGGTGGGGGAAGGGGGCGTTAAGACGTGTTTCTGATTCAGCGTGATTTTTAGTTTACTTTCCTTCCTAAGCCTATGTAAAACGTTAAGGTTATGTCCAAAATTCGCAAATATTCCTGATTATTTTTAATAAAATTTGTGTGTATGAAATTTTCTGCATTTTACCGGTTTCCCAGACACAAGCAATTGTTGTTTAGGTTACCGAGTCTTCCAGTTTTATGAAAATCCTTTTAAAAATTCTGTCACTCATTACAATGACAACAGAAAATTCTAATATGAGGATTTTTTTAAGGCGTTCTAGGCCTCATTCTCAATCATAAGGAATATTTCAGTTTCTTGTGTAGTCAAGAATAGCCTGAAATTATATGTTTAAAAAGATAATCTATACCGATCTACTTCATAGTCAAACAAAAACATTATTTTAAATTTGTCCTAGTGCTTCGTTTTAGTTCAAAAAACTTTGATTTTGGACAGTGATTTGAGACGAAAGGGAACATTTAAAAGGATAAATAGATACCTGATAATGATCAGTTCAACATATTTAATATGTTTTCATGCACTAGACCTACTAAAAACGCTTCGCATTTTATTTTTAAGATGCTATAGCCCCTATACTATAAATGTAGTGCTACCATCGAGATAAGGTCATGTTATTAGAGTTGCAAAAAAATAGACAACATCTACCTTTTAGTTATGGTTTCCGTTAGTAAAATAAGGATAGTTTAAAAGCCTAAATTAAGTCAAAACTAAGTGAAAGCTATCGCTTATTATTTAATATAAATATATATTCAAGACTTTTTGTATGCAATCCAAATGTTATTATATAACTATAATCCTAATTTGCTCATTTTAATAATCCTTGTAATCTCACTCGTCCAAAAAAACAACAACACGATAATCATAATAACTAAAAAGATTAATATGATATGAGTATGGCTACGTGGAATTAAACTTGGCAGCTTATCGAGCCGAAGTTTATTCTGAACCACAACTTTGAATAAATCAATAAGTCTTTAAGGTGTGCCAGTGACTCCTTGATACTTAAGGCTGCTTCTCATATTCTACTGGTTACTAAGGGCTTACTCAGCAAAAAAAGAATTGAGTATTGAACGTGATAACGCATTATTTCAGCTCAATCTAATCAATAAGCTTTCTCTTTATGTATAAATAGGATGTCGTACTAGTTTTGTTCAGTTTGACTGATCATTAAGGGGAAATGAATTTATAGTGAACAATGAAAACCTTTTATTTAGTATTATTAAGTCCCAACTAATGCATATTATGACTTTTTGGGGAACATTTATGGAAGTATGAATGTTTGTAAAATATGAACTTTATCTACGATACGCGACAATACCTATGAACCGCCGCGTTTGGATAGGGACAAACCGGAAATGACCATTGCAGACTAAGAGTTATTCAAACATGCTCTTCAAATATTTTGATCGCAGCAGACTAGATTGCCGATGACGGGGAGATCAAGGTTCGAAACTAGGTCAGGTCTACTAAGGGTCATTTAGCCCCCAAATAGTTTTCAATTTCCCCTACACGTAAATGCTGGTGCACATCCTCTATATTCAACCTTTATAATCCCTAACACATTAGTGTAATTAGTAGAAAGGCGTATTTCCCTAAATTTATTTATTTTTAATTCTAGGCTATAGTTTATTCTTTGATTACATTTTATAAGCCGTCTGTCAGACTAAACAAAAGCTACAACGCCTCTAGTCAACCAGTATTATCTCTTATTTTTTCAACTCCAATAATATATAAAAAAATAAACCACAAATAATGTATTTTTGGAGAATTCCCCAAATAATTCATCCTTCAATTGGTTTAAAAAATGTGTTTGGTACAAACTGAAGTCAATTCACTGAAGAGGGAGGACAAATTTGGTTTCCTTTCCATTTTCAGTGTGGCTGAATCGGAAGCAACCTCGGTGAGGTAATACCATTTACCTCTCGTCTTTTGTACGTCTAACTTCCTGTTTGCACTGTCCAAATGCTTACACCACTGGTGTTTAGGGAGGAGGGAGGTATAATTAATACGAGATGTATCCTTAATGGGGGGAAAGTATGAAAATACACCCTCAGTACCACCAACCAGGACCCGATCCCTGATCCTGCCATCACCAACAGTTCCAAACTGGTGCGAGAGTGGCACTTGGGACCAGAGGTGGAAACATACAGGTGTGGCGAATAAGTAGCATTCGTAAAAATTGAGAAATTAGGTTGCTCAAGCGAACATTTAAAACAACACCGATTGTTTCAACAAGTTTATTCAAAACATAAGATACATTTTGACTACTTAGGTGTTTTTTTAGCACCGCGTCTTACTATCCGTTCGGGTTACACGCTTATTTACTAACTAAGCCAATAGTTTTAAGGATGAAAAGGGATATTTTAAAGAAGTGTATCAGCATTTGCATGGAAGACAAGTGAAAAATCCTTTTCGAAAAAAAAATATTAGTAGGCCTACACCCGACCGATATTCGAACCTCTATCTCATCATCAGCCATCAAGTTCCCTGCGAGAGTAGCGCCTTAGACCATGTGCGCATCGAAGCGGGTGACTACTCAGTTACAACTTCCTCAGACGCAAATGATGAGAAATGTTCAAATTGAAAATGTAAAACAATTTACTGAGAAATTTGACAATCCTTTTGTCTGAATATATGGACTCAAGGCGCATGCTGAATGCTTCCAACAAGCCGCAGGAAATACTATGTTAAACCAGCACACGCAGTCAGAATAAACATGGTGTCTACTCAACTTGACCAATGAAATCCCCGACTTTTTCCCTGATTTCCCCTGATCATTTCCTAAAATTCCCCACTAAAAAGTATGTAACATCCTTCTAACTTCCCCCCCCCCTCCCTTCTACCCTCGTTTTTCTATTAATCTTTTTTATGAATAATAATAAGTTTTAAAATTTGATTTTTTTAAATTTGTATTAAAATTGTTTACTAGGAATTAAAAATATATTACACAGCTACAAACAAAAAAATGACACAATTTACTGATTTAATGACTATTGTATTTCTTATTTTGAGTAAAATATCATTTTCCCGGATTTTTATTGTGATTTACCAGATTCCCGGCTTATTCCCATTTTCTCCCGATCACCTCAAATTCCCGGCTAATTCCCGTTTTCCCCGGATGGTAGACACCCTGAATAAAGTTGTTTACTGTCCAAAGCTGGTAAATTTAAATTCGCCACACTTGTATGGCCAAATGGTCACTTGTGGTCGACAAGAGACTTGGGAGCCAAACGAGAAGATCAAACCGTGCGACTTGAAAATTGGCTCTTCCAGATTAGATTTCCAAAATAAATGTGTGTGTCGAAACTCACTGTTCACATCTGGTCTCCGCCAATGCTCCTTGCAGAACGAGTGCTTTAATTTATGAATCAAAGGCATCTCATTGATCGTCACGAATAGCTAGTCCCCCATTGGTTCCCGCCGATACTGTGCGCAAGCGTAGATATTATGTTCTCTCGAGTCTAGTGGCCGCCGAACACTAAATTACAAATGCCTGATTCTCGGCCCTACCGGGAATCAAACCCGGCCGGGATTCGAATCAGAAGGCAACTATATTACCAACCGAGATAAAGTAACGAATAGTAGTAAGCCTAATGAAATATTAAAATATACTTTTGGTTGTAGCTGTAAATATTTCACTTTTTATACGGGTACATGAAAGTAGATCCCGCAGTTTATAGAATTTCACCAACGCCTCTTCGCGTAGATATTCGTTCACTTTCTCTTAAACACCCTTCTCATTCCTAATCCAAAGATTAAGGTGGAATGGAACAGAAAGCTTACAAAGGAAAATATTGTTACATTTTTTTATAGTAAGAAATATTACCTTTTTAACACAATAAAAAATAAATTATTGCTTCATTAGATAGGTATAGTTTAATTTTCTACAGAGTGATTAAAACGGTTCTTTAGTATTTGTCATAAGTATCCTGATTCCTGATACTCCTTTAACATAATTTAAAAAATTTCTCATCAAATGTCACCATACCCCCGAAGAATATTCAAGAGGTAGATATTGCCGAATAGAAAATTAAATTAACTAAATGAGAGTGGCTACAAAACCTTCATTATAAAATTCCTTGACCTTTCCAAGTTTTCCTTACAGCATTTAAAAAAATTCCAGGCCTAGCTTTTTTAACAGTTTTATTTGGTGGATGGGAGCTTTTTCATTTTATAACATTGATCACATATTTTCGAAAAATCCTAAGCTACCAAACATCTTAGGAAGTTATTTTTGTTTTTCTAGTAATTTTTTTTTAGATTTATTTAGCACCGCGTCTTACTACCCGTTCAGGTTATACGCTTTAAGTACTAATTACGCTTATGGGTTAGAAATTAGGAAGGAGGAAGGTTGAATTAGAGGCAGTGAACCAGAATTTGCGTAGAGGGAAAGTGGAAAACCATTTAGGAACCCCCCTTCCACACAGTTCACCCGACCGAGATTCGAACCTCGATCTCCCCATCCTCGGCAGTCAAGCTCAACACGACTAGCGCGTTAGCCAACTACGCCACCGGGGCGGGTTTTTCTAGTCATTAATTAGGTATCATGTGTGTCCCTGTTATATAACAAACACTGTACACTCATTTGATGTTAAAACATATCTAGGAGCGTATAATCCGACCAGTGGTAGGACTCTACGTTAAATAAAAACATAGATAGATAGGCAAAGCTTTTTGTTAACATCGAGAAACTAAATCTTATATTTTTTTATGTTAAGCTGCAGAATTAGTCTATTTAAATTCCTTGACTTTTCCTTATTTTTGATTAAATTTCCTGACACTTACTTGTTTCCCCTTGTTGTAACCACCATGTTAACGTATACTGAAGCGTTATCTTATTTATCTCGACATTCTACATGCTATAAAAATTGCCTTTCATCCCCTGCCGCTAGGTAACACTTGATGTGTTAAAACGTATTGTCATCCACACAATTTTGGCTACTCTATAATTTAATACCTAATCCTTTTTTTTTATTTGTCAATTATGGTACGACATTAGTTAAACAATCGCCGTTTTCAAGATGTCTGAACGCTAAAAGACCCAGAGCGTAAGTCACGCGAGAAGACGGCAGTGCAATGAACCTGCCCGAGGCACGAACCTGACACAGCAGACAGAAGTCATCAATCATCTGTAATTTAGCTCCCCCTCCTTTCAAACCGCCGTTATTATTAATTATGCTGATTCAAAGTCGTGGTCTGCCTAGATCCGCTAGTTAAGCTGAAACAGGTTGAAAGGCCACTTTTCTATGGAGGCCTAGGGCAGTTTCCAAAAGAAGAAACATTGCTAGCCACGGGTTTCCTTGTAACAGTCAAGGAGATATTTTGCAACGTGGCAATTAGTCAGCACAGCTAACAAACACACCATGTATGCTAGCACACTGAAACATTAAGGTGCATTTTTCA
This sequence comes from Timema shepardi, assembly GCA_902151425.1. Lineage (NCBI taxonomy): Eukaryota > Metazoa > Arthropoda > Insecta > Phasmatodea > Timematidae > Timema > Timema shepardi. Next base: position 12,547 of record CABFVX010006728.1, read on the forward strand.
TGCGAGCGTGTCGTCGTCTCAACACCACGTTAATACAATGTGTTATTGATAATAAGTCTAGAAAACATGACAGAGAGAAACTTAAAGTTGCTTACAATATACGACCAAAATAAATACGTGTTTTATTGGTCGAAATAAAAAATAAAGATGCGTATAGTACAAATGTAATAGTAAGGAACTTTAAGAAATTAAAACCATTTTTTGCTGCAAAAATTGAGAACATTTTTCTATTGTCATTTTATAGTTATTGATAACATATATCAAAAGTGACAGCTGCAAATCAAATGACCTGAAAAAATATCTAGTAACTTTTTTTTTACCGGTCAGAAATGAAAATTGGACTGTACTAAACAAAGACAAAACAGGCGGGATTTTGTACACCTCAATTTTCTCACAAAGGGACATCTCCTGCGGCAGCAAAATAAGTATCTAACTATACTTTCGCAGCTGTCATTTCTGATAAATAAGAATTATATCTATAACATAGCACTAATAATATATGGAAATGTTATCGATATTGGCAGTAAAAGTTTGTATTTCCCGAAAGGTGCTCCAGATGTCTATCCTAAGAAAATCAAGGTATAGAAAACCAACATTCACGATTAGTTAAGAGTCCAATTTTCAAAGAAAGGGTCTATTAGATGGCAACAACTTTTTTAAATTAAAAATTGATAACACTTTACTATTTTATTAGTGTTAATTTTGTAGGTATTTATAATATCCATCAAAAGCGACAGCCGTAGATCACATGACTTGACGTATGAATACGGGAAAGTAGATCTAGTAATTTCTCTAGCTGTCGGATAAAGGTTCTTCTTCCGAAAATTGGACTGAACACGCCTGTAAAAACAGTTAATGAAAATACTTACAAGAAAATAGCATAAGTAGGCCTATATTTTCATACTTTACACAGGGTTGCCGCTATTTTATTAATAGCAAGTTCCGTATGATTTTCAGGTTTTCAAGTAGGCGTTCCCATTTTTACAGACAGCTTAGATTGAAGAAAAGAGTAATAAAATTTCATTTTTCATCAACTTGACTGTAACTTATGTTTAAAATGGTATTATTTAAGATTGATGGGGAAATATATTTTCTGTCGCTTCACAACAGTTTTTAAGGGGTGTTAAGAAATTTAAATCAATATCCTTAATTCTTCAGTTCACTTCTTTATCTTTCTAAAGAACTGTTTATTTTAATCTTTCTGTTTTAAATCTCCCAAATTAACAAATGTTCCAGTATTTTTACAAGATTTTGAAAAAAATCCCTGCGTTTCCCCGGTTTTCACCAGAAACAAAAAAAATGTCCTAGGGTTTTCCGGATCCGTGACAACCCTGATCCAATGTGCTTTTGGAAATTAATGTCAACGTCTACGGTATCAAAACACGATGCTGCGTTTACAACCAAGAAATACTTAATTTTATTTATTTAAAGCGCCCCAGGTTTGAGGTTTGTTTAACTTTTTTACTTCACTATATTTGGCACACGAGCCAACAATTTCTTGTTTCAATATTTATCCACACCGACAGACTTCACTATTTACTAAGTTGAGGGGGGAGGGATCTTTTATCTGTACAAATTGTTTAAATAACGTGAACTAAGCAAATATACGAATCATTCCACGTGGCTGCAGTTTTACCAATCTACTGACAAGGTAAGTGAAGCCAAGAGAACGCACACTTTGGATGGAAAAGGCTGTATACAATTATTTTTTTAAGTGTCAATAAAACTGAAGGTAGGTAGGTAGGTAGGTAGGCTTACATTCGGATATTTTTAACTTAGTTCAAAGTGCTTGAAGTGCACTTTCTAAACACTCTTACCATTTACCAGCACATGATACATAGAAGAACCATCTTAGGAAAAACCTTACTTGACCAGTGACAGTGGTATCTTTTACGTGTGAGGAGGGGAAAGCTATAGCAAAATAATTGAATTCATTTAACTAAATTTTAAAAGAAGCCTTGTCATTTTAGTCAATTTTCATATTTTCTAAACTGTTTTTCAAAGAGCAATCCAACTATACACACTAAGCCCAGCCGAATACACAATCCAAGCTTAGCCGACTATACAATCTAAACCTAGCCGACCATACAATCTAAACCTAGCCGACCATACAATTTAAACCTAGCCGACCATACAATCTAAACCTAGCCGACCATACAATCTAAACCTAGCCGACCATACAATTTAAACCTAGCCGACCATACAATCTAAACCTAGACGACCATACAATTTAAACCTAGCTGACTATACAATTTAGACCTAGCCGACTATACAATCTAAACCTAGACGACCATACAATTTAAACCTAGCCGACCATACAATTTAAACCTAGCCGACCATACAATTTAAACCTAGACGACCATACAATTTAAACCTAGCCGACCATACAATTTAAACCTAGCCGACCATACAATCTAAACCTAGACGACCATACAATCTAAACCTAGACGACCATACAATCTAAACCTAGACGACCATACAATTTAAACCTAGCCGACCATACACTCTAAACCTAGCCGACCATACAATCTAAACCTAGACGACCATACAATTTAAACCTAGACGACCATACAATTTAAACCTAGACGACCATACAATCCAAACCTGGCCAGCTATACAATATAAAACCTAGCCGATTATACAATCCACACCTAGCCGGCTTTACGATCCAAACCTTGCCAGTTATAAAATCAAAGCCTAGCCTACATACATCTAGCCGATTGTATTATCTAAACCTATAGCTCTGGGGGTAACACGGCTTAAGGTGTCAGTCTCACAATGTATTAGATTGCTGGCGACAGGGAGGTCGTATCTCGGATCACGACCGGGTGTATTGAGGTGGGTTTTCCTAAACTGTTTCCCACTCCCCCCTCAAGCAAAGGCGGGTACACTTAATCTCAAATTCACCCTTCTTCATCCCTACCCCATTCGTGTTGATCCCAGACGCACGGGACAAGTGTATATAGAGAGAGACGTCCATGTTGATTGGTTTTAGTGGTTAGCAAGTGGATAACCATTTGAATTCGTACTTCACTTGTGTGAACAAACTATCGAGCATACATTTTGTGGTAGTAATTATTATTTCGCCCACTTAACGACTTGCTGTTGATTCATAGGCCAACCGATGGGGGGGTAGGAGGGGGGGGGTGCACATCAGAGATGAAGCAGGATTACCATGACTTACATAAATCTATTACAGTTGAAACGCTTTAGTCCGGGACGCGACTTCTCGTGTTTCCCGTCCAGGAAGATAGCGATTGGTTCTGCTGAAAGTCACGTGGGAGCAGGTGCTCGTGAAACGTGCGGATGTCAGGCCTCACCGCACCTCACAAACTAATCAAAACACTAATAATTCATTAGTCGGGGAGAAAGGCAGGAGGATGTGGTGGAACTCCTCTTCTTGTTCGCCTGCAGGCCAGTGAGCGAGCGACCTGCGCGTGTGTACGGGGTTATGATTAATCTGCAAATAACTATGGTTTATTATGTACCTGCTTCGGTGGCCGCATGGTCTAAGGCAGGGATTGTAAGGCCGCAGGTCACTTCACGGATCCCTCATAAGGCCGCACAGTAAACGTTGCCAAAATACGATAGCGCCCCAACCAAAGATAGATATTATTATTTATCATCGCGTCTTACTACCCGTTCGGGTTATACGCTTTAAATAATAACTACGCAAATGGGTTAGGAATTAGCGAGGTTGAATTAGAGGAAGTGAACCCGCATTTGCGTGGAGGGAGAGTGGAAAACCATTTGGGAAAAACCACCCCCAGTTCACCCGACCTAGATTCGAACCTCGATCTCCCCGTCCTCAGCAGTCGAGCTCAACACGACTAGCGCGCCAGTCAACTACGCCACCGAGGCGGGTCAAAGATAGATAAAAGTGTTAGTTTTTTACATTATGTTTTAAAGATAGAGACTTTTTAATTTCAATTAATTAAAGTACATGCCGTTTGAGAATATATATATTAAAACTAAAAAGAGAAAATATGAAAAAAGACCACACTCATGTTCCCCATCCCTGGTCTATGGCGTCATTCACGACTTAGCTGCCAATGAAAGTGAGACAAGGTTCCAATCTCGGTCGGGTGTATTGGAGCTGGTTTTCCCCTCAATTGTTTTCCACTCTCCTTCAACGCGAATTCGGGTACACTTCCTCTAAATTCAATTTTCCTCATTCCTAACACATAAGCGTTATTATAACATATCCACATATAATTTTAGAAAACATTCTTAAGTTGAGAATAAGGCGCGATATTTAATATAAGATATGACGTTGAAATATTCTTTTTTAATATAGGCCTAGTGGTTTTGGTTACAATAGAGGTTACGTAACCTGAGTCATATCTGAAAATAGTAGCTCTTTTTAATGTGCTGTGAATTGTACATTTTAAAAATTTTAAAGCTTTACTTGTGAATTCAATAATATATCTCTTCGCTAATTATTTTAACCTTTTGATTCTTATTTGTCCGATACACTATATATAATTAAGGCATCATATCCAAATTATCTCTTATAAAATAACCTCACTTTCACATATAAATTAAAAAAGTTTTATAATGTGTTAATAGCTTTTATATTATTTTGATTTTTTCAAGCTTCATTTGTGAATTCAACAACATATCTCATGCTAATTATTTTATCCTTCTATTCTTATTAATAAACTTTGTTACATAACCTAAGTCATATCTGGAAATAGTAGATCTTTTTAATATGACACTTTGAATTTTGCAGGCTTTACTTGCAAATTCAATTATACATTCTTATTTATTTTTAACCTTCTATATCCTATTAGTCCAATATACTGTAATTATTAAGGACTCATATCCGTATGATCTTTTGATAACATAACCTTACTTTCATTTATAGTTTAAAGGATTTCTTTTAAGTGGATATCAATTTTATGACACATTTTATTAATTTTTACAAGCCTCACTCGTGTTAATTAATAAAATAATCTCCTTTTCAAATAATTTTGTTGTCATTCTATTCTAACTTGTTCAATCAAGTACCTAGTTGAAATCGATCAATATAATCAAATTAAATTACTTATAAACTAGATAACGTTTTCAATCGTAATCATCTTTATATCAAAGCTACGTTGCATAACTATATATTTACATTTAGTTTCTGTTTTGAAAAACACAAATTTCAATTTATTCAAGACTCCTGAATTTCTAATCTTCTGGATTTTCAACTTATCATATCTAATTTTAATTTCTTATTTAATTTTATCAACTATATCATGTAACTTGAACCAATATGTTAAAAAAAATTATCAAAGTCTTGTATCTTACACATGCATATATACTGAACAGGTATTAAGACGCGGTGTTAAATATTTATATATTAGACAGACACTTTAGTTAACTCAGTAGTCTGTCTACTTACTAAGCTAAGGGTACCGAGTTCATTTTCCAGCACAGCTGAAAAAGGTATGAATGGAAATGGGGTTTCCCTTCTGTGATAAATCATCAGCCCGGGGACCCACTTCGGTGGCCACATGGACTAAGCCACTACTCTCGCAGGAGACTAGACGGCCGATGGAGAGGAGATCGATGTTCGAATCTCGGTCGGGTGTACTAAAGGTGAGTTTCCCCCCCAAATAGTTTTCTAGTTTTCCTCTATGAAAATGCGGATACACTTCCTTCAAATATAAGTCATTAATCTTAAAACCACTGGCGTATAGCCCGAACGGGTAGTAAGACTCGGTTGGATGTTGCGTCTGTTATTGATTTAGGTTAGTCTTTCAATTGTGTGCTTACAGAAAATGCAATTTAAATACCTAAAAACCTAAAAAAAAAATATATATTACCAGAATGCAAATAAATGCACCAATCAATATCACCTTGTCTGGATTGCTGGTGACGGGAAAGGGGGTTTCGAATCCTGGCCCGGTGTATTTTGAGTGGTTTTCCTACTCTCCATGCACGCAAATGAAATAACATTTTCTCGAAATTTAACCTTTGTTGTTGAAAATATATAGATAATCCAGAAGGGTGGTAAGTAAGACGCGGTACAAAAAACAGATGACTTACCCGCTTCAGTGGCCGAACGGTCTAAGGCGTTACTCTCGTGTTATACTGGCCTGCTGATGATGTGGAGATCGGGGTTCGTATCTCAGTCGAGTCTAGTGAGGGTAGTTTTCCATAAATGATTTCCACCCCTCTTTCCAGGTAAATACTGATAGATGACCTCTACATGCTTCCTTCCTCATCCCTACCTCATTAGAGTACTTATCATATGTGTGTATAACTTGAAAAGGTAGTAAGACGCAGTGAGAAAAAAAATGGTCATGGCAATAATATAATAACCAGGGCTGGGAGTTTGATGACCTAAAATGATCAAAAAATGACTCAAAAGTTCTAAAAAATTACATATTTTCAACAAATGACCAAAAACTATGGCCCAAAACTCGTAATAAATGCACACGACTAAATCATTACTTATGAGCATGTACTGTGTTGTACCAATAAAAAGATGACATGTCATCGAAATCCGGGCCGTGCTAATAACCCACATCTTTGGTCGCATTGTGTAACGCGTCACTCTCATGTTAGACTGAACGACGAATAGACCCGGGTTTGAATCCCGGTCGGATGTACTGTTCAAAGCGTTTCACACTCATCCACCACGCAAATTCAGGTACGCTTCCTCTAAAATTATATCTGCGTAATCTCTATTCCAATGGCGTAGTTAATGTAAACATCTGGTACCATGATACGGATATTTTTTTAAAATTCTAATAATTAATTACTAGGGGTATGCGAAGCTTCGAAATTTCGACCTTGCTTCGAAAAAAAAAATTCTGCTTCAAAGCTTCGCCAATAAAAATAATGCCAGCTAAAATACTCAATTTATGTTCAATTACTGGCAACATGAGCTGTTTCGTACATCACAAATTAGTATTCATATGGGGAAAAAATCTCAAGTAATTGAGATGCACTGTGATAATTGCTTGATTTATCAGATAGAAACAAAATATTGCAAATAAATGTGCAATAAAACATTTTTTCAAGCGTAAAACCACTAACAAAAAATACTCGATCTTTGATTCGGCTCCGAGAATAGTTCATACATTCGATTCGAGTTCGCCTCAAATTGAAAAAATTGACCTGGTTCACTCCTAAATATTACTAAATCTACTTTAATGTAACGATATATACATCAGGATGTGTGTTCAGTTGTCGTTATTGAGATGTGTAAGAAATTGTTATTATTATTATTATTATTATTATTATTATTATTATTATTAGCACCGCGTCTTACTACCCGTTCGGGTTGTACGCACTTACAACATTCACAAGATGTCTTGTCAGAGGTGAAGGAAGGGTTTGGTAATCAGATAAATCTGTGCCGGGACCGAGGATTGAACCCAGGCCCCCAGCACAGAAGTCTGACACCTTACCCCTAGACCGCCAGGTCACCATGTGTAAGTTGTATGATAATGTAAGTAATATTATGTCAATGTTTGACCGTATACATTTATTTTGAAATGGCTTTAAGCGAGTCTACCAATGGCGAGCAGACTAGAGAAATAATATCGGTTTATAAATTATATTTTAAAGTTGAGTAAGTGACTTAAGGCTTGCATAGGTTGGATGGTGGTACGTTATCACACTAATTCCAAGATTATGGTTTCTAGTGCTCATCATGGGGCCATTCTGACATTTTTAAAGGCACAATCATGATTCGAACAAAGATCTTCAAAGAACTTTAGTAAAGACAAGGAGAAATATTAGTGAAAGGATTCCCCTTAATACATAAACATATGCAATCGTTACGTAGCCTATTTTTTTATTTATCGTGTGGCATTACTGCCCGGGAAGGACATGATATCCGGGTTCGGTCACCTTATGTGTAGACTATTTGCCGCTCTGATGGAACAGAGCAGTTCCCAAGGTACGCCATGGGAGGTTGTCCACACGTCGTAACCGCAATGCGATGATGGCTGTGATGATAGTTATTAAGATGCTGTGGAGCCGGTGAAAGTCCTTAACTATCAACGTGATTAGCTCTCAGTTCAATTTTCAGACTATGCAAACTATGGAAAGGACTACTATTCAAAGCTTACCCTTAAATTTTCCAAATTCTTTAATATAAGAGTATTATTATTAGTTTGGTTTGTGGAAAAATTCCCTTTATTTTCCGGGGAAAAAAAATCCAATACTTTTCCGGATCTTGCAGTATTCAAAGTGCGTGGGAACTTTGGTAACCATTAGATACTCTGTTTATCGTGTTCCTACTAGATCGTTCAGAGTAATGTCAGTGAACAGAAATTGGAAAGTATATTTTTTTAAAAGATCGGGTCGGTAGTCACGCGAACCGCTCGTTACAACGTTCAGTGGCGGATCACGAGGGAGGATTGGAGGGGTCGATCGAAAGTAAGGTAGGTGGAAGCGGTGTGCGATATCTCCCACGGGAGGCGCTAGGGGGCAAGTCCCTCGTGACCCTACAGCTATATAGTATGAGTAGTAGATATTGGGTCCTCCCACGACATTGAGGACACCACTACGTAGCTAATCCGACCTAAGTTAGATACTTTTTTAAAGTGGAAACTCCCCTGCCATGTCAAGGTTCAACATCCACATGTCTAGGGAACAAATAACTATTACAAGGCTCCTCTATCCCATTATGGCTGTCCTATTCGAGCGTAGCCACGCATTTGTACATGCGCAGCGGGTAGTTTAGGAACAGATTACCCCATGCCTACCATCGATCCATGTAATCACCGACTGCTGGGAAACCCCTGCCCGTCTTCTGTGAGTGCTGGACGCTCAGATAGATGCGTTAGCCGCACGGTGGAGGTATGGCCCCTAGCCTCATGAATCACCCCTAAAGGGCTTTCAACCCGAGTTGCCCAACGTGGACCACGTGGAAGTGGCCTGACCAGATTTCCCGGAAGGTGCCGGCAACTAACCACTTAGTGTGTGAAGAGTAGGGGGTGAGGGGGCTTTCCCCCCCATTTCTCCCATAGAGACGACCCCAAGAGAGATTCAAGGTAAGCGTCCACTTATTTAATGTACTGCGCCCACTGCATTTCAAGCCTTTGGATTTCCGAAGGTGGTGGTTCTCAACATCTATTCTAGTACAAACATTACTTTTAAACTAACTTTAAGAGTAGGTCAGACACAACATCCAGTACCCGGCCGTTAATTTATCACTGTGAAAGGGTAAACCCACATTTCACCAATGATACATTTTTCGGTCATGCTGGGAGTCGAACCCGGAACCCTTAGCTCAGTAGTCAAATTGTGCTAAGGTGTTGGACCCATATAAATACTTAAAATAAAGTGAACTTTTATCAACTTAAGCTGCAAAAATATGTGTTTGTATTTTCTAAATGACAGTTTCTGTGAAAGTTGAACTGTATGTGATGATGAACGCAATGATTTAAAAAAAATAGTTTTCGGGCATTTGTTTAGCTTTGATATGTAGGGTCTATCCCCAGGTTGGTAAATGTCCCTGTTCTCTAGACTGCGGGCCGCCCTGCTATATTTGTAGTCCAGCCCTGAGCCAAGACACTCGCCGTTGTATCAAAGGCAATTTAGAATACCCAGAGCTATGTAGTTAGAGCGTGACCAAAAGTTAATTCGACCGGCCGTGCCAAGTTTTTCCTGCCCAACAACATTGCACAGCGCGACACAAATAATCGCTTCCCACTGGTACCACCATGGTTTAAGGCCCCAAACTCGCAGAGGATAGGAATAACAGTGATGTGTGTGTGTGTGTGTGTAAAGGTTCAAATCTCGATTAGGGTGCAAATGTAATTGAAGGTCTCGGGATCAGATACACATCACACTAGAACTGAGATAAAGGGAGAAACATTCAAAGGATTGCCAGCTGGCACTAAAAATATATAACACACTTTACTGTAGTGCTCTGCCATCGGTTGTCAGACTGTAATAGTATTTGTACAGACAGACGATAGATAATGTTTTCACACTTTAGTTTTTCACAAATTATTTGTTTATGTTAGATACATCACACATGCATAATTTTTCTATTTAGTCTCCCTGCTTCTTTATACCCTTATCCCAGCGCTCTACAAACTTTTTTTTATTATATTAGGAAAAATAAAGTTTTTGGTTGTTTGCGTAGCCAATCGTGCGCCTCTTTTCACCTCATCATCCCCCGAAAATTGACGACACCACAATGGATTCTAGAGGGGGTCAAAAGAAAATGAAAATCAGACGGTGGACTGTAGATTGGATGGTTGAGAGCTTCCCACTTATGGTTGCGAAGGGTGTACAGGGTGTCCAGGGTGTTGGCAGCGGTATGAGAGTGCGCATTGCCGAGTAACAAAACAATAACCTCCAACAGTCGTCCTCTCCGGTCTGTCCATATAGTTGGCTGTAATTCACGTTGCAGCATGTAAGACAGGGGTTCTTAACCGGGAGAGGAGGGATGATTTTAGGGTTCTTGGGGGGTAGGGGGGGGGGAAGACCATAGACTAACACTGTTTATAAACATTTTTTCTTCAAACTACAATATTTCAGATTTTTCATAAAGAATTTGTTAAGTTTTACACACTGGGCCTGCTGGACGGTAATGTTAATTTAATTGTAAACATAATCAGAGTAAAACGTATTTATATACTAATATAAGAAAAATGTGTTTTCAATATTATTATGTATATTATTCAGAATTTAACATTTGAGTTAGGCAATCTTGGAAGGGGGGGGGGGGACATTCTGACGTGCATGGGCGTTGTTAGCGACGTCCCTCCACCAATAATTCAATAATTTACCTGACATGAGGAATTTTAGTTAGTTGAACTGAAATAATTAATAAAGTAACTTATACATTACTAACAAAAAATTCAATTCACAACCGACTCGACTCTATAATTAGACAATGATACGGGTTTACAACACTCCGTGAAATACTACAATTTGTTTTTAAATGAGGAGAATCCTGTCCGGTTTTACCCAGCTCGTCTTGTGAGGCAGAGTGAAGTTTCAGCTTTATCAGACGGCCGAAGACATAGTTGCGTTCAACAATGACTCAAAAGAGACTGAACCACGTTGCCCTCTGTCATGTCCACAATTACAGTTTAGACTCAATCGATATTAGGAAAAATGGTGACCTGGCGGTCTAGGAGTAAGGATCCGGACTTCTGTGTTGGGGTCCGGGGTTGAATCCTCGGTCCCGGCACAGATTTATCTGATTGCCAAACCCTTCCTTTACCTCTGACAAGATGTGTATTAATGTGTGGAATGCCAGGCCTCCACCGTGGTTCGGATTCCACGTTAAACTGTAGGTCCTCCATTTCATTTCACAATCACCCTACCATCACACATTAGCGTAAGTGCGTATAACCCGAACGGGTAGTAAGACGCGATGCTAATAATAGTAATGATATTGAGAAAGTCGCTGCAACACCAGTCTCCAAGTCTGAATCAAGGAGAAGGACTTTTGGGCCAGTTCCATTCCAATGTTAATATTTTGTGTTATTTTATATTTGTTTTCTTTGTTAATGAATTAAATTTTTGACGTATTAGGAACATTGTTATGGACTCAAGTGATGTAAGAAAACTCGGTAGCCCGCTACATTTGTATAATGGCTCTGAATAATAATAAAAAAAACTTTTGAACCATTTCTATCCGAATAACAATGTTAATTATTTTGTTGTTTATTTATTCTATTTATTATTAAATAGGATTATATATATATTTATTTTGTTTTGTGGGTTTTGACTTAACTTCTTTCTCGCAATTAGATTTTGTGTGCATGGTGTACTTTAGTGTGACGATGTATCAAAAACATTAATTTTCAATGAAAAATGTTACGTCCATCCCAAAACATTATAGCTAACGACGTCCATGATGTGGTGATGTTATGATGATGTGCCACTAAAAAGGTTGAGAACCACTGATGTAAGACTACCGTTCACTTGTTACAGTAGTTCCACGCGCCAAATAATGTTCCAGAATAGAGCCTTGGAAATAGCAGAAAGAATGTTAACATATCTATTCGGAAAAGGCCTGTCTCTTGATATTTTTTTTTTCTCAAACCAGTGATGATGTATTCTTCCAGTGCGTGCTTTGACGTTTGGTTTCCGGTTCGTGGTGATGAACTCAGGTTTCATCTCCTGTAATGATATGATTCAAAAAAGTATCTCCTTCACGATGGCACCGTTCCAAATGGCGCGAGAAGATTGTGGCTATGCTCCAATCAAATGTTTAGGCACTCCTCTTGCACAAACTTTGTGGAAACCAAGAAAGCCATGCACTAACGAATAGATGAAACCTTGACTAATGCCAAGATGTAGTGCAACTTCCTATATAGTGACTCGACTCGTCTGTCCGCAAGCCCGGGCTCGTTCCTGCTTTTCACGAGTGGTTGATGTTGACGGCCATCCCTACCACTCTCCACCAATCAAGACTTGTACGACCGTTTTTGAACATTTCTATCCGCTCGTAAAAACTTCAACGAACACATAAACGAGTGTAAAACTAAGCTCGTTTAACACCTTCAGATCACAAAGATCATGCGATGCTTCTCTGTTTTTCCTCGGTGCAAATGTAAAGATGTGCGACCATGTTTATGTCTCACTAGCAACGAATACCGTAAAAGAAGTTCAACACCAGCAGTTTACCGAACCACCAGAATCCGGGTTATAATGTTGCCAAGTCTAAGCGTCCTGTATCCTGTATCAGTGTCCTGCAAACAATACAGTGTGGGCATTTTTTGAAGTACCCTCGTATATACAATAGTAATCCAGAGTGACCCCAATCTTTCTCCCAGCTGATGGACTGCCCTCTCCTGATATCTTGTTGTCTCAAGTCACACCAATCTCTCTCCCAGCTGATGGACTGCCCTCTCCTGATAGCTCGTTGTCTCAAGTGACCCCAATCTTTCTGCCAGCTGATGGACTGCCCTCTCCTGATATCTTGTTGTCTCAAGTCACCCCAATCTCTCTCCCAGCTGATGGACTGCCCTCTCCTGATAGCTCGTTGTCTCAAGTGACCCCAATCTTTCTCCCAGCTGATGGACTGCCCTCTCCTGATATCTTGTTGTCTCGAGTGACTCCAATCTTTCTCCCAGCTGATGGACTGCCCTCTCCTGATATCTTGTTGTCTCGAGTGACCCCAATCTTTCTCCCAGCTGATGGACTGCCCTCTCCTGATATCTTGTTGTCTCGAGTGACCCCAATCTTTCTCCCAGCTGATGGACTGCCCTCTCCTGATATCTTGTTGTCTCGAGTGACCCCAATCTTTCTCCCAGCTGATGGACGACCCTCTCCTGATAGCTTGTTGTCTCAAGTGACCCCAATCTCTCTCCCAGCTGATGGACTGCCCTCTCCTGATATCTTGTTGTCTCGAGTGACCCCAATCTCTCTCCCAGCTGATGTACTGCCCTCTCCTGATAGCTTGTTGTCACGAGTGACCCCAATCTTTCTCCCAGCTGATGGACTGCCCTCTCCTGATAGCTTGTTGCCTCGAGTGACCCCAATCTTTCTCCCAGCTGATGGACTGCCCTCTCCTGATAGCTTGTCGTCTCAAGTGACCCCAATCTCTCTCCCAGCTGATGGACTGCCCTCTCCTGATAGCTTGTCGTCTCGAGTTACTCCAATCTTTCTCCCAGCTGATGGACTGCCCTCTCACTGATAGCTTGTTGTCTCGAGTGACCCCAATCTTTCCCCCAGCTGATGGACTGCCCTCTCCTGATATCTTGTTGTCTCGAGTGATCCCAATCTTTCTCCCAGCTGATGGACTGCCCTCTCCTGATAGCTTGTCGTCTCGAGTTACTCCAATCTTTCTCCCAGCTGATGGACATGCCCTCTCCTGACCCCAATCTCTCTCCCAGCTGATGTACTGCCCTCTCCTGATAGCTTGTTGTCTCAAGTGACCCCAATCTCTCTCCCAGCTGATGTACTGCCCTCTCCTGATATCTTGTTGTCTCGAGTGACCCCAATCTTTCTCCCAGCTGATGGACTGCCCTCTCCTGATAGCTTGTCGTACTCGAGTGACCCCAATCTCTCTCCCAGCTGATGTACTGCCCTCTCCTGATATCTTGTTGTCTCGAGTGACCCAATCTCTCTCCCAGCTGATGTACTGCCCTCTCCTGATATCTTGTTGTCTCAAGTGACCCCAATCTCTCTCCCAGCTGATGGACTGCCCTCTCCTGATAGCTTGTTGTCACGAGTGACCCCAATCTCTCTCCCAGCTGATGGACTGCCCTCTCCTGATAGCTTGTTGTCTCAAGTGACCCCAATCTCTCTCCCTGCTGATGTACTGCCCTCTCCTGATAGCTTGTTGTCTCAAGTGACCCCAATCTTTCTCCCAGCAGATGGACTGCCCTCTCCTGATATCTTGTTGTCTCGAGTGACCCCAATCTCTCTCCCACTGATGGACTGCCCTCTCCTGATAGCTTGTCGTCTCGAGTGACCTCAATTTCTCTCCCAGCTGATGGACTGCCCTCTCCTGATATCTTGTTGTCTCGAGTGACCCCAATCTTTCTCCCAGCTGATGGACTGCCCTCTCCTGACAGCTCCGTGAGGTACAGATAGACAGACAGACTCGCGTGCGAGCTGTTGGACCCATGCCAACCATTGTTCTGCCGTCACACTGAACAAAAGACAAGTGAAGACTGCACTCCTCTCACCTTACAATACAATAATGTTTATTGTACATTGTATGCGAGGCGAACCTTGGATCAGTTATGCACATGTGCTGGTAGTACAATCAACATGGTTTAAGAGTACGCAAGCTTTTCACAATTTGACATTCTATTTAAGGTAAATGGAGGTGAAATAAAGAAATTGAACAAAATGTAGTATACATCGCACACGTTTGTTTTTTCACCGCATCTTACTACCCATCCAGTATATCTGTACTTAATTACATGCATGCTATTACTCGTTCAATAAGTTGACTACTTGCCTGATGTAAAATAATGTAATTAGCACCACGTCTTACTACCCGTTCGGATTATACGATTAAGTACTAATAATGCTAATGGGTTAGGAAATGGGAGGGTGAATATAGAGGAATTGAACCCACATTTGCGTAGTGGAGAGTGGGAAATAATTTTAGGAAACCCCCCAGTTCACTCGAACGAGATTCGAACCCATCCTTGGCAGTCTAGCTCAACAATAAACTAGCACGTTAGCAGGTTAAAAGACTGTAAAACTCAGAATGCACAAAACAATAATCTTACCGGTTGCTCTCTATGGGTGTGAAATGTGGTATCTTACCTTACAATACGAAAACAAATTAGGGTGTTCGAAAACAAGGTGCTTGGTCCAAGAAGGGATGAGGTTACTGGGGAGTGGAGGAGGTTACATAATTATGAGTTACATACTTTGTGCTCATCACAATACATTGTTAGGATAATCAAGTCTCGTAGATTACAGTGGACATGACATGCAGCGAGAATGGGATATTCTAGAACCGTGTTCAAGGTATTGACTAGCAAACCCATTGATAAGACCTACACGCTGATGGGAGGTTGGATAAAACTAGCTCAAGAAAGGGAGAGGGTGTAATGAGGTTGAATAGATAGAACTAGCTCAAGATAGGGATAGGTGGTCTACTTTCGGCAACTAACTTTATCGAGTTCCTAGTGTCATAAAGTAAGTAATGTGAGGGTAATGAGGATGGTATAATTTCTACGAAATGTACCCGAATATGCATAGAGAGTGAGAAACCATTTTGAAAATAAGTATTTCCGGCCAGGATTGAAATCCCCGTCCTTGGTAAACCAGAATAAATACCGTTCACGATAGGTTTTTACCTGGATGACAGTTCGAAAATCATATTTTTAGGTTTTGGGTTGCCAACACTTGTAAAAGATCACAGCTTTGTTATAAATGTAGCGATCTTTAATTACTTGTTAAATATTACATTTAAAATAATGTAAATTTAAGTTTTCTCATACTATTTCAATTTTTTAAATAATTTATTTTTATCCAACTCGAAACAATATTTTATACATAATTAAAAGTCCTTATTTTTCGTTTTGGAACGTTATTGATTATGTTTAATATAGTACACAAATCAATACCTTTTCATACAGACATCGTATTTACTTGGAAAAGAAAAAATACTTGTCTTTTTTTTTTACATACAATAAATAATTTTATCATTATTTTATCGTAATTTGAAATATTTAACTAAATAAAATATTTTCATCAACTGCAGGTCTGCATCATTGTAAAAAAAATTGTTTACCGTTATGTTCAATCATATGGTTTAAATTCGTCTGTCGCCATTTTTAAGCTATGTTCGTTAGAAGTTTTTGTGAAAGTGGTGTGAATATATTTTTTAAGGGGAATAAAACTATAAATATACTTTGTGTCCGACCTCAAATAAATATATAAATAACATTGGCCTAAATTACTGTGGCTAGCTATCACATTAATATATTACCATATGTTTTCATTACAGTCATCCAAAGTGATAGATATCAGCTGTTGGCGTAGTGATATATTAGGGACCGTTCACGATAGGTTTTTACCTGGATGACAGTTCGAAAATCATATTTTTAGGTTTTGGGTTGCCAACACTTGTAAAAGATCACAGCTTTGTTATAAATGTAGCGATCTTTAATTACTTGTTAAATATTACATTTAAAATAATGTAAATTTAAGTTTTCTCATACTATTTCAATTTTTTAAATAATTTATTTTTATCCAACTCGAAACAATATTTTATACATAATTAAAAGTCCTTATTTTTCGTTTTGGAACGTTATTGATTATGTTTAATATAGTACACAAATCAATACCTTTTCATACAGACATCGTATTTACTTGGAAAAGAAAAAATACTTGTCTTTTTTTTTTACATACAATAAATAATTTTATCATTATTTTATCGTAATTTGAAATATTTAACTAAATAAAATATTTTCATCAACTGCAGGTCTGCATCATTGTAAAAAAAATTGTTTACCGTTATGTTCAATCATATGGTTTAAATTCGTCTGTCGCCATTTTTAAGCTATGTTCGTTAGAAGTTTTTGTGAAAGTGGTGTGAATATATTTTTTAAGGGGAATAAAACTATAAATATACTTTGTGTCCGACCTCAAATAAATATATAAATAACATTGGCCTAAATTACTGTGGCTAGCTATCACATTAATATATTACCATATGTTTTCATTACAGTCATCCAAAGTGATAGATATCAGCTGTTGGCGTAGTGATATATTAGGGATTACTTCTAGTAACATTTTGAGCTGTCATCCAGGTAAACTTAGCTCGTGAATGACTTAATAGATTAGCCTGACAATGTGTCTACGTGCCCACCGATGCACATTACTTCGGTTCTTAATATTTATATTAGAATAAGGGCTCTTAATCTTATTATGATTACAGACCCCCAATGGATTGTACAATATGTCCCCACCATACTGTCAATATCTTGGCTCTAATTTACATTATGGATAGCTAGGCACAGAAGAGCTGAAAGAAAATCACAAGTATATTTTTTTAAATAAAAACTGTAAATAACAAATACAGTAGCTAGCGATAACTAGTGACATTCTTGCTGCTGTTTTTAAGCTAACGAAACAATCCGTATTGATAATCGCTCCAATTTATTCTAATCTAACGACCACTTGAAAAAGAGCTGTCCAGCGATAAGAATTCCAAACCCTAAGAGGTATGGGCACACACAGTTTAGAACTCCTGTATTAGAACGTGCATTTATTCTATATAATATTTGTATTAGAACAAACACTTTTTTTTAAATTATTTGTTTTAGAACCAAGTACTTCCATTAGCACAAGTATTTCTACATTATAATATTTATATTAGAACAGATACGTACTTCTTCTATATAGTATATATATTAGAACAAATACTTCTTCTATAGAATATATTAGAACAAATATTTATTCTTTAGAATATTTCACTAGAACAATTATTTATTCTATAGAATAGCCTACATCTTTCAGAATGAGTACGGTAATCCAGTATGCGTAAGCTAACAAATTCTAATTACTTAAAACTTTTATAAATATATTTTGTAATAATTTTATATAACTACAAATCCAGAGATCGCAGGTTCGATCTCCGGCTTCCAGAATTTGTTTGTGTGTATCAGTGGGTCTGGAAAGAGGTCAAACTCAGCCTCGTGAGGAAACATGAGAAGCTACTAGCTCCGGTCTAGAAAACTGAGATCAACGGCAGGTTTAGTTGTGCTGAGCACATGAAACCCTCTACCTGGAAATGTTTTCAGTATCATCGCTTCACGCGGCGGCGGCCGCTCGGTCGGTATATCTTGCTTGCGGGCTCACACTAGGGATTTCAAAAATAATTAATTTTATCATTTTACTGCTTAACTTTAAGAGGGTCTTGTTGCCCATACGGCCTATGTCATTTAGGATATTTAATTATTTTAATAAATGAGCATGGTCTAAATAGATAAGAAAGGTAAGTATAGGATTAATAACCTTTCATGTTACTAATTTAATTTTTTAAATAATTCATTTTCAATTACGTTTCAATAAAAATGTTTCAATTCTGATATTAAAGTAAATGTTTAGAGAAAAAGATCAAGTCTCCCTAATAAAAATATGACATTTTTTTAAAAAGCTACAAAATATATTTAAGATGCATAGTTATGAAGCTTCAAAACTACCATTTTATAAGAATCACTGCTGTGTGTGGCTATTTATCTTAAAGTAGGCAGTGCCCTTAATTTGGAACACTTGTGAGGTGTGGCTTTTTATTTTAATACCTGCGTCTTACTACCTGTTCAAGTTATAGGCATATGATAACTACTCTAATGGGGTTGGGGTGGGGAAGGAAGCATTTTAGAGGTAATATGCCAGCATTTGCGTGAAAGGAGAGTAGGGAAAGGATTTATGAGGGGAGGGGGGGGGGCACACAGTAGACTCGACCGGGATTCGAATTACGATATCACCATCTCCAGCAGGCCAGTTTTAACACGAGAGTGACACATTAGACCATTCAGCCACTAAAGCGGATCTTGAGGTGTATGTGGGCGGGTACACTTCCTATAAATATAGCCTTCTACATCCCTAAAACCATTATCGTTAATAGTACATAAGCTTGTAGCCCGAACGGGTAGTAAGACGCGGTGTCAAAAATAAATCTGAGGCGAGGTGAACTATAGAAATGCGAATATATGCAATTTTTGGACTCTCTTTGTCCCAATATGACAAAGTATGGATAACAGAAATATTACCATGTTGAGTCATAGCCTAGTCTGTTTATCAGTAATTACCATGTTTGGAGAAGAAAAGAAATGTACATGGTTAAAGGCAGTTGTTCATGTGTTCGCTGTCAGAATTATTTATTCTAGCTCTACCGGTCTACCTACTTCACTCATTAAACAAACACAAGTGTGTTCGCTGCGTGACAACTCCCAAGGACAGGGCGCTATCATTCCCATAAACTGAAGCTTTCCGCTTCATCTAGTATCACTCATCACGCCACAAAAATCCATCCTAGTTTTCTGTGACCCCAATCGAACTGGTGATCAATCAAGTCCAAAATTGTTATCATAGATAAAAAAACACGTCATTCTCTCCCCACTCAAGCTCTAAGCGCATTTGGGCTAAAGCACGGGTGTCTCGTAAAGACTTTCTCTCAATTTTCTCTTAAAACACAGACATTTACTAACAACAATTAAAAATATTTTTTGTGAATAAAAGTAAAAAAAATAAAATTAAAATGTTGCAGAAATACAGAACCCAAGCGCACAAATAAAAATAATATACGATACAGAAAAATTTAAAAAAGGAGGGACATAGCTGTCCACCAGAGGGCAAAGCAATCAAAAACCCACTTGCGTGGCCGCATGGTCTAAGGCGCTATTCTCGCAATAGACTACACTATCGATAACGGGGAGAACGAGGTTGTAACCTCGGTCGGATGTACTGAAGTTTTTCCTTTCAAAATTGTTTTCACTCTCCCTCCTCACGCAAATGCAGGCACATTTCCTCTAAATAAAACTTTTATAATCCCTTAAACCACTGGCATAATTAGTAAATAAGCATATAACCAGAATGGGCAGTAAGACGCGGTGCTAAAATAATCTAACAACTCCACATTTCACACCTCCATAAAAATATATAAGCTTAATACTCTAGTTCAGAGCCTAATGGTTTTATTAAGATAGAGTTAAATAAAATATTTTTATTTTTAATAGTAGCTACTATAACTTTACAATATGTTATTTCGTATATCAAATAGTTGCAGAGATATGATTAAAATCCTTTATTTTAACTAATGTAAAGAAAAGTACCCTCGATGTAATTTTCATGGGAAAATGTGAAGAGTTGACATATGTGTGTAGTGTTAAACAATGCCTAGATAAAAAAAAAAATAGTCAAAATTTTTAGAGCGGACTTAGAGAAAATCGATTTTATATATTTTTGCCCTTCAGTAAATCACCCTTAATATTAGGGGTGGATATTTAATTCCAAAAACTCCTCTGGTGAACCTTGTGAAAACACTAGATACCAAGTTTTATTCCGATAAGTAAAATAGTTTCGGCTCTATTCTGAGATACGGACGACATCACTAAAACCAATTTATCGGTTTCAGTCGGTCGTTAAACGTCAACACATCAAAATAATAATTTTTTCAAACTATCATAATACCTCCAAGCTCCAAGGGGTCACGAAAAAGTAAAAAGATTCAGGCAGACAGGCTTATCTAAGGTTATAGCTGACGATCCAAACCAGCCCCGTGGTTTAGTGCACCTGGATACGTATCTAGAGGTTCTGTGTTCGAATCCCGGTTGGTACCATGGGTATTTTTCCAGAAAGGGGAATTATCCAAACGGTCAACAGGATCAGGTTAATTAGGTGTAAGATCACTACTGTCGCTATAATCACTGCCATCACATCATCTCATTACAGATACGACTTGTAGGCAAACTTTATATATCTACACTGGGCTACGCTCTGTTCCACCAATGCTGCTTAAAGTCTCACACATATATTCCATTCACGGTAGGAATTACTCTCTGAAAGGTCTTTTTTCCTACCAATATCCTACTATATAGTAGAATTATGGTAGGGAAAAAGGCCTTTCAGAAGTCAATTCCTACGGTGAATGGATTTTTTTGTTTTTTTACGTCCATATTATATACCAGAGGTTCTCAAACTGGAGTACGCGGGCACCTTTCAGGAGGTACGCGAGCAGCTCTCAAAGGAAAGGTGGCAAAATAACAAGGGACTTATGGAAAACCCTAATTTATGGCAATTACCATTATCTGGTTATTTCCGCCCCCCTTTTCCTTTATTTGCTCACAGATGGAGACCTATTTCTGAGAATTTTCTTCACTCTACCTAACACCTTCTACATCAGCAGTTTATTATGTCTTTCTCAACAACATCTCTCTGTCCAGTGTGTTTTTTTATCCATGGTGTACCTGAAAAATAAGTACCGCAATAGGCTAAATTTGGAGCCAAACCTCCGCTTGAAACTTTCAAATGGACAACATTATTATTATTATTATTAGCACCGCGTCTTACTACCCGTTCGGTTATACTCACTTACGCTAATGCGTAATAGTAGGGTGATGTGAGATGAAATGGAGGACCTACAGTTTAACGTGGGATCCGAACCACGGTGGAGGCCTGGCATTCCCCACATTCACAAGATGTCTTGTCAGAGGTGAGATTCATAATAGATCAGCTCCAGAATTACAATTAAAAATGTTGTGTTTAGGTTTACTTTTTCTTTTCTTTATTTTTAAACGAACTTGTGAAGAAAATGTATAAAACTTTATACAGTAAAATTATGTTTTTTTAACTGATCATAACGATTCTCAATTAAGAGATAACAATAGATTCTCTCTAATTAGCTTTGTCACATTTGAAATATTTTGATTACGAATATTTTTCCCCACTAGATTATAGAGATCAATAATTTACCAAGTGGTCATATTTTTTAAAGCCTGTCATTTTTTTTTCTTGGGGATACATTAAACTTTTAATCATGGCTAAGGGGTACAATTTTTTTTCCAAAGTTTGAGTACCGCTGCTATATACACTATACATCTCCGGTCACAGTTACCATACGCTAAAAAAAACTTAATTTGTACAATTGACATGCCAGATACAAAACTTAATTATTTCCTACAAGAGTAAAATATATATTACATACAATCAGCTGTGGATAACAGTTAATATTTTACGAATTGACTTCGGTGATCTTGGGGAAAAGTGCTCGCCTCAGGACTCAATGTATAAAGGTTCAAGACCAGCCGGGGTCATCGCATATTTTATGAGCGATCCGTAGCACAACTTCCTTCGGTGGGAAAGTAAAGCTGTCGGTCTCATGTTGATTGTAGCATGTGAAAATACCTTCCCCGGCAAAATTGGAAGGCACTTTCGCTCTCGCTCATATACATTTGCGTGTGCTGCTACTAAATCTTTCACTTATTCATACGTCGAGTTATGTGATCTGTAGTTGTCAATTATGATAGCTATTATCAATACCAACACTAATAATATAGTAAAATGTTATCTATGTTGACGTGAAGGGCCCTTTCTACGAACATTGGACTGTACAATAAATTGTGTCGGGTGTACCGGAAGAAAGAGGTTCTCTGCTGTCCTAGTTCCTCGAAGGTCCGTACAAAACGATGAGCACGAGATTCCACGTCACGTACCTTTGAAGAGGCACGTTGGGCAAGGGTGGGCAACCTGCCCGAGGTGGCCGATGAACTCCCCGCCCTCACTTCGTGTGTGCGTGAATCCACGTAATGGACCGTTCACCCGTGTGGGGGGAAGGGGGTGACAATGAAATCTAAACTATCATCTCCAGTAGACGTGACAATATTGTGCATTCAACGGTCGGTTTGGGACGATATCTAGGGAGCTCCATTCAAGGCGTGCAATGTTAGCTAAGATGAAAATGAGAACTTTAACGGCAAGGAAATTTTTGTTTGTTAAGTTTAGTAGTCTAATTTTCAGAGAAAAAGCCCTTTAATTTTTTTTTAAATTCATATAGCTACTTAGTTTATTTTAACATCACGTCTTACTACCTACTACTTACTAATTACGTTAATTAAATAGGGATGAGAATGGTTAAATTTGGAGGAAGTGTATCCGCATGTTCGTGGATGGAGAGTTGAAAACAAATTATGAAACCCACCCTCAATACACCCGACCAGGATTCTAAACTTTGATCTCCTTGCTATCGGCAGTCTAGTCCAACACGAAAGTGACACCTTAGACCGTGCGGCCATCGACATTGGTCAATAAAAGCTAATGTTTTATTTATTTAGGCAAAAAAGCAAAGTACAAACACTCGAAAAATATTGGTTTTAACACTAATTGCTCCCTTTCATTCCAATTTTAGTGATCTTTAGTCTGAATCCCGGGTTACTGTACTACATACAGCCCAGTGCAGCGTCCACCTGTTTATAAGTTTTGTTTGTATGTAAAAACTTATTGTATTGTGTTTCTAATGTGAGAGTAAATACGTGGTAGAATATAGGACATTTGTAATTTATTTCATGTGGTATTTAAATGTGAGGGCAATAGGAGCTAGAGAGATTAAGGGCCAGTTTCATAGTCAAGACTAAATACAGTAGCCACGTCGCTTCTTTGGTGCTGACTGACAGCTCATAGCTGACTTCTGACAATCAACCTTTAGGTATTTCCATTCACCGTAGGAATTGACTTCTGAAATGCCCTTTTCCCTACCATAAATCTATTATATAATAGGATATTGGTAGGAAAAAAGACCTTTCAGAGAGTAATTCCTACCGTGAATGGAATATATATACCTAAATTTTGACTGTCAGAAGTGACAGCTGCTAAAACATATGTTTTTTGCAGATAATATGGTTCGGCGTAGGGATACATAATTTGGTCTGGTAACTTTTCAGAGCTGTCAGTCAGCACCAAGGAAGTCCCAGGGCTACTGTAATTGTGGTCAGACTTAATACGTGTAAAGTGTGGCGCTATACTAAATACAAGATGACACCTATCTAGACCAGAAGGGAATGGGTCAGTTTTATATGCGAAACTGGCCCATTCCCTTCGAGTCTAGGTATATAGTCTAATGTTTGGTTTCGATTCGCACAATCCAGTATGAGTATGAGACAAGTGACAAGTCAACATTTTTCCATGGCGATAAAACCTGTTGCGCCGACTCTTTAGTGCAATTATAAGACATCTCTCTCGTATTAGACGAGGTCTACGGATGACGGGGCTATCAGGGTTCGAATCCCGGTCGGTTCTACTGACGGCGGCTTTCCCCAAATGGTTCCCCACACTCCTCCCACGGAATAGCGGATAGATTACATTTGAAACTCTTCCTCGTCCCTATTAGAGTAATTGTAATATATGCCTAAAACCTAAACAGGTAGTAGGTCGTGGAACCAAGAACACGTCTGTTAAACGAACTATAAACAAAAAACACGTCTGTTAAACGAACTATAAACAAAAAAACACGCCTGTTAAACGAACTAACTATAAACAAAAAACACGTATGTTAAACGAACTATAAACAAAAAACACGCATGTTAAACGAACTAACTATAAACAAAAAACACGTCTGTTAAACGAACTAACTATAAACAAAAAACACGTCTGTTAAACGAACTAA
>CABFVX010006729.1:0-21802 GCA_902151425.1 Timema shepardi
GCAAATGCGGGTTCACTTCCTCTAATTCAACCTTCCCAATTCCTAATCCATTAGAGTAATTAGTACTTAAAAGCGTATAAACCGAATGGGTAGTAAGACGTGGTGCTAACTAATAATATAATATAAATAAACATTAACTTGCACAGTTACTTCAAGCTTATAGTGATTTGGCATAAATCTGCCAATTAGCTCCTATAGGCCTACTGAGTATGGATATGTTATTGGTTAACATGTGCAGCTTATGTAACAATTGCAGTCTAGAAAATACATTGTATGAACAAGAGATATTTTTTATTTTACACAAGATGGATGTAGAATTGAGAAAATCTTAGCAATATTTTGTTTTACTAATTATATTTGAATGATGTGTGAAGATATTAGAATATAGAAAATTCATACAAGCCTAGAATATATTATAATGTTACTTCATAGGGTTATGAAGGTAAGAAGTGCAGAAAACTTGAAATATAAGTATATGAAAATTGTGGCTCTTTAGTATCGAAATCGGTCTGTAGTTTCCATGTGAAGAAAAATATACAGTAATTAATACTAAACAAAGTTACCACAGCAGATTATTTTCATGATTGATGCTTGTTTTAGTGATTTGTATTCCTTAGAATTTTTTATTATCATAAACACTCAAGTAACAAGCTTATTGTTATTTTAGTAGCACTGCAGAGTTGCAGAAAGTTTGGTTTCCCACAAAAGACCTCAGCTTGAGGATATATCTCTTATCATGGTGTTTCAGAGTGAAGCAGTGATTCAGAACTATTAGTCTCACAATAATCACCCCAGTTCGAGGTTATGTCTCTTATTGTGGTATTACAGAGTGCAGTAGAGTTGTAGAACTATTAGTCTCACAATAATCACCTCAGTTCGAGGCTATGCCTCTTAGTGTCGTATTCTAGAGTGCATCAGTGATGCAGAACTATTAGTCTCACAATAATTACCTCAGTTCGATACTATGTCTCTTATCGATGTATTACAGAGTGCATCAGTGATGCAGAGCTATTAGTCTCACAATAATTACCTCAGTTCGAGGCTATGTCTCTTATCGTGGTATTACAGAGTGCATCAGTGATGTAGAGCTATTAGTCTCACAATAATTACCTCAGTTCGAGGCTATGTCTCTTATCGTGGTATTCCAGAGTGCATCAGTGATGCAGAACTATTAGTCTCACAATAATCACCTTGGTTCAAGGCTATGTCTCTTATCGTGGTGTTTCAGAGTGAAGCAGTGATTCAGAGTTATTAGTCTCACAATAATTACCTCAGTTCGAGGCTATGTCTCTTATCGTGGTATTCCAGAGTGCATCAGTGATGCAGAGCTATTAGTCTCACAATAATTACCTCAGTTCGAGGCTATGTCTCTTATCGTGGTATTCCAGAGTGCAGCAGTGATTCAGAACTATTAGTCTCACAATAATTACCTCAGTTCGAGACTATGTCTCTTATCGTGGTGTTTCAGAGTGAAGCAGTGATGCAGAGCTATTAGTCTCAAAATAATAACCCTAGTTCAAGGCTATGTCCCTTATCGTGGTGTTTCAGAGTGAAACAGTGATGCAGAACTATTAGTCTCACAATAATTACCTCAGTTCGAGGCTATTTCTCTTATCGTGGTATTCCAGAGTGCATCAGTGATGCAGAACTATTAGTCTCACAATAATCACCTTAGTTCAAGGCTATGTCTCTTATCGTGGTGTTTCAGAGTTAAACAGTGATGTAGAGCAATTAGTCTCAAAATAATAACCTTAGTTCGAGTCTATGTCTCTTATCGTTGGATTTCAGAGTGCTGCAGTGATTCAGAACTATTAGTCTTACAATAATCACCCCAGTTCAAGGCTATACCTCTTAGTGTCGTATTTCAGAGTGCAGTAGAGTAGTAGAACTACAGTAGAGTAGTAGAACTATTAGTCTCACAATAATCACCTCAGTTCAAGGCTATGTCTCTTATTGTGGTATTCCAGAGCGCAGTAGTGTAGTAGAACTATTAGTCTCACAATAATCACCTCAGTTCAAGGCTATGTCTCTTATTGTGGTATTCCAGAGCGCAGTAGAGTTGTAGAACTATTAGTCTCACAATAATCACCTCAGTTCGAGGTTATACCTCTTAGTGTCGTATTTCAGAGTGCAGTAGAGAAGTAGAACTATTAGTCTTACAATAATCACCCCAGTTTAAGGCTATACCTCTTAGTGTCGTATTTCAGAGTGCAGTAGAGTAGTAGAACTATTAGTCTTACAATAATCACCCCAGTTCAAGGCTAATACCTATTAGTGTCGTATTTCAGAGTACAGTAGAGTAGTAGAACTATTAGTCTCAAAATAATAACCTTAGTTCAAGGCTATGTCTCTTATCATTGGATTTCAGAGTGCAGCAGTGATTCAGAACTCTTACTCTTACAATAATCACCTCAGTTCGAGGCTATACCTCTTAGTGTCGTATTTCAGAGTGCAGTAGAGTAGTAGAACTATTAGTCTCACAATAATCACCTCAGTTCGAGGTTATGCCTATTATTGTCGTATTCCAGAGTGCAGTAGAATTGTAGAACTATTAGTCTCCCAATAATCACCTCAGTTCGAGGCTACTTATCTTACCGTGGTATTCCAGAGCGCAGAAGTCTCGCAAGCAGCCTACGACTCCGAGTGGTACGACTCTCCTAGAAGCTACCAGATGTGTATCCTGACAATCATCGCACGTGCACAAGAGACCAGTTGTACTCACCGCTGGAAAGTTCTCTCCGTTCACTCTTGAAGAATTCAGCAAGGTAGTTACTAGTAGTAGATTTTTTTGAGATATTAAATATGCACTTTCTGAACCGAATGATTATATTAGCACACGATGTTGTTTATGAGAGAGAGAAAAAGGACCTAGCAATTTTGACAGGAAAGATATTTTCACATACTTCCCAGGGTTATTTATCTGCCACAATTGGTATGAAACTAACCACTTTACAGTCCCTCCGAATAAAGTAGTGCTACAGATCTTTATCACACAAAACTTGTAAATGTGGGGAGTGCCAAGCCTCCACCATGGTTCGGATTCCACGTTAAGCTGTAGGTCCTCCATTTCATCTCACAATCACCTTACCATTACACATTAGCGTAAGTGCGTACAGCCCGAACGGGTAGTAATACGCGATGCTAATAATAATAATAATAATAATAATAATAATAATAATAATAATAATATATTTTCTGACACAGTTTATATGCATTCGAAAAAAAATGGATTAACATTTAAAATTACATTTTCTAGGTGCACATTTTCGTACACAGGAGCTATAAATTTTAAATTTCAGACCTCTGCCTGCTTTAGATATCGTGCAATGCTCATGACAGACAGACAAACTCTCCATTTTATTAATATAGACCAGTGGTTCCCGATTAACTAAGCATTGCAGACCCCTTGTTTTTCAAAAGCCAAAGCCTTTGACTCCTTACTTTTGAAAATTTTAATATCCCTTTGGTAGTTAGTTTTACTTGTGCGAAGGAATTTTTTGGAGAATATGTGGGCTAGCCTCTAATAAGAGAAGTATTTTAGGTAGCTATACTAAAAAAGTAATCCATAAATTGTAATGTATTACTAAGAAAAATTGAGATTGATTTAATTATTCAAAAAGGAATATAATTTAATTTTAATAATGTATATTACAAATGAACAAATTATTTAATGTCTAACAAGTACTAAATCTATATGTGATGGGAAAAATTATGCCGCTTTCTGTCTCGAGCAATCCCATTCCCCATCAGGTTCAATATTCCCCACCTTTAATCTTAAATTTGGATCAACATCGAGCCTATTTATATGCTTATTCTTCATATAACAAAATGTAAAAAATGTTTGTTCACAAAGATATTTGTAACAAAAGGAAACTACAGTATATGTTTCAAAGGTTTATCAACTAACTTCTTATGATCAGGAAAAACCTTCACTCAGATTTGATCCAGTATACATTCTTTGAAAAATTATTTCAATGAATCTTCACAAGTCACATACACAAATGCATCTAGCTCTTCCACAGATAGAGCTGTGAGCTGTACATTACCACATACAAAAGTTTTTATGATCCATGAGCTTTAAGAATTTGGTGCAGAAAGTTAATTTATGAAGTAGTCGCTAAATCACGGAGGTGATCAGAGATTTAAAATTCTACTTCTGGTAGCAGTTTTTCGTAAGTGAACTCCATAAATATCTCCAGTGTTGGAATGTTAGTGAAAATATCTCCAGTATTAGAATGTTAGTAGTCGGTTTGCAAATAACCAAAGTTTCTAATCACTTCTTCAAGCTTAGCTTCAACATAAAAACAGTTCACACCACTACTTTGTAGGCTTGCATTTAGAGTGTTCAAGTATGCGAAAACGTCTGCGAGATAGACTATCAAACACAGCCCAGCAAATATTTTTCAATCGATCACATGTAAAATTTGAATCCGTCAGAAAAAGTCTTACTTCCATGAGTAACTCAAAGAAATGATTTAATGTGTTTCCCCTTTACAGAAAACACACTTCTGTATGCAAAAGTAGCTGCAAATTTTGGCGTCCGTCTTCTTCATACTGTTTTGAGAACATCTTAGAATTCAAAGCTAGAAATTTTATAAAATTAATAATCTTGACGACTTCATCAACATAAGAGTCTTTTTTTTCCTCTTTTGTATTACTTCTTGATCTTTTCAAAGATCCTGTCTGCAACAACGCTTTTATTTGTTACTTGTTGGACTACATCCGTTGGTAAAAGCCACCCTCCTTATATGCTTAGATCGGACCTGTTTTCGGAACTTCAAACAAATTCCACGATTCTCAAAGCACCACCTGAAGGGGGGATAGACATTGGAAACTTGTACACCACCAGCCAATCTAATAGCAAGGCCAGTTTGGATGCAAGCTTACGCAAGTAAACTGTATGCGCGAGCGTGCGCAAGCATGCATGAAGAAACAAAATTCAAGTAAATCCATCTAAACTTCAGAATCACGTCTACATTAGCCAGCATACACGGAATTTCAGATTTTAGAACTCGCTATATTCTCCATCATTATCTCTATTCTTAAAATAATCGTTAACCCATTCTTCCCTAAATAGCTCTTCATCCACCATTAAAAATTTCAACACACCATTTTCTAACACAAATTCTTCTTCGTCCGATGACTCCATCTTGACAGCTCGCTGGAGTGATTACTTGCACCTAGCTGCAACCAATGTGACCAGTTCGTACACGCGCAAACTTCTTGCGCACGCTTGCGCAACCTAATACTTGCGCAGGCGTGCATTCAAAATGACCGCAGCCTAATGGCAAGGCCAGTATTATCTGATGCAAATCATCATATGCAGGTGCGGCCAAGCCATATTTAACCGAGGACAGGGGGGAGGGAGAGCTCGCCTAGATGCAAGTACTGCTTTCGCGCATGACGTCACCAGCCAAGCAAACAGACGGTAGGAGAGGGTGTATTTTATTTTATTAAGCTGCGGACCTTGCATAGCTAATTCGTCGTCTCTCGGAATGGTGGGGGATGGTGGGAGGAAGATCCTAGCCGCCTAATTTAGTCCACGCCGGCCCGTCAGTGTTTGTGTTGAACGGAAATACAAATGAGAAAAATAAATAAGTAGAAAAAAACGCTCGAGGAACAAGTAAAGATGATTTTGTTATTGTTGTATTTTTTAATAAATATATGTGAAAGTGTGGGATAAAATGTTGTATTTTTTATTATAATGGTGGTACGAACATTATTGTGGGATTGCGTGGACCACCAGATGGGGACCACTCCTATAGACTATTATATAAATGCATTTAACCTAAGTCCACGCACGTCAATGTTCAATGACTTTAATATCTAATGATTTTTTTTTTCAGATTCTTCAAATAGCCTACACCAATTTTGCTGTCCTTAGAGAATTGAATCCGTAGTTCTATCACCAAATTCAATCAAATGTGCACATTTTATGTTTGAGGTGTTTGTTGGATGTGTAGGCGGAAAAAGCTAATGCTTATTAGTTGTGTAAGAGGAGCCATTGTTTATTGGTAGTGTAAGGAAACTAAACCTGTATTTGGTTGCTTAATAGTGTAATGCAACTAAGATCGTAGTTCTTAGTAGTACAAGTTAACTACGCTTGTATTTCTAGATAAATTAAGGCAACTAAGCTTGTATATCTTAATAGTGCTACGAGATAATCTTGTGTTTCTAAGTTGTGTAAGGAAATATGTATAATGTGTATTAGTTAAGGCAAGAGAATTACCACGTTTCTTAGCTGTCAAAGGAAACCAATTGTGTGTTTATTAGTTTTGTAGGGAAATTAATAGTGTGTTTATTAGTTTTGTAGGTTAATTATCGTCTTTCTTCTTAGTGCTAGTGTGGCTCCTATAAATACTTAATGTTCAAATATAGTACGATACCTTTCAAATACACAGAGAAAAGATAATTTTGTATAATATTGATCCTAAGGGTGATTTTAAATGATGGCATGAGATAAAAAAATATTATTTTATAATTATTATATTATGAAACAAAAGTTAATTTTAAATGGCTTTGGTTTTGATGAATATTGATTTGAGATCTGATATTGTTTAAGGTTATATATGTTAACACGTTCCTAGTGTGCCCACTAGAATGATTTATTTCTGTCTTAATTGTTTATGAGTTATTTTGTTTGACTACACCACATCGTATTCTACTCATTCTGAGAAGATTATAATACAACCTACTATAAGAAATATTACTCTTAATAGGATAATGTTTCTTTCTCTATTCAGATATTTTATTTAAACTTAGTACAATTACCAACCTGATTAGTAATTATCTAATATAACGATTAGAGATTAGACTAATAGTTTTACATTGAGTTAACATGTGCTGGAGGGGAGAGAGGATGTAAAATCAAAGATAAAACCATCCCAGGATAGTTAATATATTTGTATCCGAACGGGATAAAATCTCAAAAACGCAACAAATAGTGGATAACAAGATATACCCATGATTATAAGATCTTGGATCACTGTGTGATCGCTGTGTTGTATTAATACCTCTCTCTCTCTCTCTCTATCTCTATAACATAAATATTAGAACTATTGGTAACTATTACCATTCATTATTATAGACAATGTAACATAACTAACTATTGCTAACTAAGACAACACAATTTGAATAAATAATAATTTCAGATTGAACTCTTACATTTAAATATTGAAAAGAAATTTAAAACTAACCGTCAATAAATAAATATTGAAATAAGTATGGTTATTAATTTATTTAATGAATAATAAATTTGAAAATATTTACAAACAATCCATAGTTTTTTCTCAATAATTCACATAAATTACCATTATTAAATAAATTCTATAATATATCAACAGCTCTTCAAATTATATCAAGGTCCAACAGATTTATAATATAATTTTGGATATGATTCCATTAGTTTAAATGTGATTATTTATTTGGTCCTCACATCTTATTACCACTTAAGTGGATTCATATATTTATAATAAATATAATTAGGCAATATTAAGGTAAATATTGGAAGGAATGTAACCTCATTTGCAAGGAAGAAAGTATTTAAGAGTAAATTACTTTAGAAAATCAACCTCCATGACGGGATTTTAGCCCAGACATCTTTCTTAGCGTCAATCTAAACAAGATCTGGTGAAAACACCACAGCCCACATGCCCATCTATGCAAGTAATCACAGAATTTGTACTAACTATGATTTACTCAAGATAAGTTATAAAACCGAGGGTTTCCAATTAAAACTAAGCTAACAGTCTTTTTGACTTCTAATACAACAGAATTCATTAATTGTCCGCCCTTAATCCCATTAAAAATAAATTATATTATTTTAACAAATTCTATATATTGGACATAAGTCTATAAAACAAATCTACGTTTTTGAACCATTGGCTTTGTCATTTGCGAATATAGACACATACACACACACATTTCTACCTTCTCGCGATATGTTTTATTAGTCCTAATGCCACGGCCTTTGCTGGCGACGTTGAAACTTGTGAGGTTAGTAATTCATAATATTCTTATTTTAAAAAGCTTGAATTTCCTATTTTAAAAATGTCACTGCATGAGTTACAAGAATATGCAATAAAAATACGCAGTCTCATTTAAGACATTCAAAATGACGTTAATGTGACCTTAGTAACGCTCCCCCAAGGGCATACCAACCTCCCAACTTCCTTCCCCCCTTCCTTCTCATAGCTAAATAAATTAGTTTCAACTCTCCTTTTTTATATATATAAAGCGTTGTTTTCAAGATATTGTGGAAAGTTTTCAAATGAACACACGGTATATGTTTTACCTCCTTAGATTGTTTATGATTTATTTTGTTTATTTGTACAACTTTGTATTTTACTCACCCAGAGAAGATTAGCAGCCAAAATCTAGTAATACATATTACTGTAATTAAGATAATATTTCTTTCTTTAATCATTTATTTCATTTTTTATAAAATATTTTATAAAACATTCTAAAAAATTTATAAGTAAGGATCATTATACAAGATAAGATAGGACTAGAAAAGAAATGAGTGGTTAATTGAATCATAAAATATTATGAGAACATTAAAGAATAGTCTAACAATAATGTAAGGATTTAAAAATGTAGAATAATAGAAATTTAAAATTGTTAGTTGAAAAATGTATTTAAAAAAATATTTAGGAATAATAATATCTACAGTAAAAATAAAACAAAGCACTAAAAAATAAGCATAAATTTAGGGTTATAGTGTATGGTGTTTGAAAATGTAAGTTGAAATATGACGTCTTACGCAAGGAAAATTTAAATCCTAAAGTATTTAGTCATACATAAGCTTTATCCCTTTTATCAATCTTTATATTATTGTCTGACTATTCTTTAATGTTCTCACATTTTTATGATTCAATAAATTACAAATTTATTTTCAAGTTTTACCTTAATTATTTTGTAATTATTACAACTAGCACATGGGTTGAACTAACTATCTAATATAATTATAAAAAACTAAGAAAATTGTTTTACATTTAGTTCACATAAGCTGATGTGGAGAGCATGTAAAATACAGATAAAACCTTCCCGGGACAGTTAATACATAACATAGAGCAGTTACCAAGAAAGTCACGTGAATAAACCATCATACACCACTCAACCACTGATGTGTTTTATTAAGTACCTCTGAAATTATATATTATTATGGACCACAAACCTTTATTAAGCAATCATGAAACATTGATCCAATATTATACCAAATAATTTAACATAATAGATACTATGATTGGTATTAACTAATACCAATAACACTAATTAAATAACTCACCTTTTAGCACGGGAAATTTATAAAGTAGATTTGTTATTTTTAGTATATAAAATAAACTACAGGGAATAGTAACCAAATCTGAAATTAAATCCTTAATTGGTTTCAATTGTGATACAAATTCGAAAGTAGTCTGACTAATACACAAGGCCAAAATATAAATATAGCTTGAATGTGTTTTAAAATATGATATAACTTTCTAATATTAGGTTATAAATACTCTACACACAATTATTTGAGCCCTTGCCTGTTGGTGTTAGTAAAAATGGAAGACGTCTGTCACAGCATAAATAATTGATTATTAAAGGGTTGTAATTAAATATAATCAAAAGAATTTATCATTTTTAATGCATCAATCCCGTTAGACTTTTTTTCACCAACTAATTATTTCACCCTTTTTTGCCCCGTTAACCTTTTTAACGTGTTATACCAGTTTTAGCCCTTTTTCTGCGTTTAATCCCTATTGCAATTTTTTTTATCATACAAATTTTAAATCAGATACCTTTTTAAATTTATCAGATATACTTTCTTCCTCATTTACCATTTATGCTCGATTGTGCCCTATTTACCCTTATGGAGTCTTTTGCCCTTTTCGATCCACTGGCCTTTTTTATTGTATTTACATTTTACCGTTTTTGGCCATTTTGCAATTTTTACACCTTTTTGAATTAATTACCCAGCTTAGCCCCGCAAAAATATTTTAGAGGTGTACAAATTACATAAATGGTATAAGTAGTAAAATTAAATCTAATCAATGTTTGTAAAAAAGGTTAAAATAGTAAAATAGATAAAAATTGTAAACTGGGTAGAATGGGTTAGAGGTATTAGGAGGGTAAAATGTTTAAAATCGTTAAATATGGTAAGAATGCTTAAAAGATTAAAAAAGGACAAGTCTAAATTTAAATGTAAGCCTACTGCTTTCAGTAACTCTTCCAGGAGCACATGGTTTTTTCTGGGGGTCTGCTATGGCCCGCATTGCACATCTGTAAGAATTGTAGTAGGAAAGCATTCTCATGGCGTTAATATTTATTGATCTTTTCGGTTTTTAATTAAATTTAAAAAATCAAATTTTCAAAATTCCGGCTTTGGGGTACACATGTTCGTGCTCACGGACTACTAATCTTTAAATATCAGAGCTCTGAGTGTTATAGATATTGGGTAATGCCCATGACAGGTAGACACACAAAATATTGATTTTATTGACATAGATGTAACACTCCTACTAGAATTATTAGTAACTTAACCCACACACTCATAGTTAATTATGTAGAATAACTACAATAATTGTTGGTGGATAAAACCACTCAATCTTATTTAATATTGGTTCAGACTTGACTTTCACATTAGATATTAAAAGGAATGAAAACTAGTCAGTAAATAGATATTCAATAGATCTGTATTTTACTTTATTTAAAGAATACAGAATTTAAAAAGGTTTACCAAACATTCCCTATTTATCTACAAAATACTCACATAAGTTAACAATAATATATAAATTTGATAAAACCATCTAAAGTTTTTTAAATTAACTAATTTTCCAAAATATTTACATTATTAATTAAATACAATTCCTTTAGTTTTGAAGAATATTTATTAAATATATTTTCGTATTCATTTACTTCCACGTCTTACTACCCCTTTGGTTTGTTCGAATATTTATGATCAAGAAGAAGGGAGAATAAAGTAAAGGAAATAAATCCGATATTGCATGGAAGATGATGTGGAAATTATTCCAGAAAACCAATCCACCATGCCCGGATTTGAACCTATACGTCTAGATCATCGTTAAACTTGACCAAATTGAGTTGACACCCAACTATGCGTATAACCATATTTATATCAAGAAGTAACTCACCTAAATAGTTAGGTACATCCAGAATATTTTATCAAAATCAAACTAATAGGCTCTTAACTTTTTATACGAAATAACATTTTAATTATTTAATCTCATAAAAGTCAATTATTTAATAATATTAAAATTATTAATGTATTAAACTTGTTGACTGGCATAATGTTT
Source organism: Timema shepardi (assembly GCA_902151425.1). Lineage (NCBI taxonomy): Eukaryota > Metazoa > Arthropoda > Insecta > Phasmatodea > Timematidae > Timema > Timema shepardi. The sequence continues at coordinate 11,301 of CABFVX010006729.1, forward strand.
GAACACTACTAGAGCACATAAAATAAACATATATGTATTATTGATGTCCATGTGTTGTGGTAAATTACACATTCTTCTCAACAAGTGACCGATAAATAATTTATCGTTTCTGTTTTGAGATTTATAATTTGCAAATATTGTTATTTCTAGGATTAGAAGGTTATTTTTACGGAACTTTATGATTGGTGTACTAATATACTGATTTATTGCACGCTATGTATTTTTTAGAACCTGTCTAATTTCACAACAAAAAATAAAAATAAAATATATAAAGCTTGTTTTATAAAATATACATTCTGCCGTTAAATTAATGGAGGGGTGATTACTCCTGCGACATAGACTGCCTCACCTCATTAGCTTCTCTTGATGATCACCACCGGGGTCATGTATGTCATGCTTGTGTACGTTTTTATGTTGAGGGAGTAAGTTCTACTTATAATTTATTGGCACAAGGAATAATTTAGAAAGAACTTGTTTTTAAAATTACTTTTTAGTTATGTAAACATAAGTAGAATAATTACAAATATGGAAAGAAACAAAGATATTTTTAGAAATAGTTTGATAATTAGCAAACAAATTTACGTCAAAGTATTAGTGGATATAAGGTTAACTGAGTTGATATATTAATGAAAATATTAAATTTATTGTGAATTAAATGGTCAGAAGAGAATGTTTAACTTATTGATAAAACCATCGAGTTTAATAAGAAATACAAATTTGAAACAAGTTATTTATAAATATAAATAACTGTTGAATGTTTACATGTGAGATGTATATCACATTACACTTTATAGCTCTGATTATTGAATGAAATTTAACGTTAAACTTATTAATCAATTGAGATTTAAAGTTAAACTGATTAATGAATTGAAATTTAAAGTTAATCTGATTATTACATTAAAATATAAACTTAAGCTGATTGACTAATTGAAATTTAAAGTTAAATTGATTTGTACATTGGAAACTAAAGTAAAACTTAATAACAAATTGAAATCACAATTATACATTTCATCTTTAGAGAGTTGTTTATTTTTATAAATTTCTCGTTTCAAATATGTATTTCTGATAGCCTCAATGGTTTTATTATCGCGTTCTACATTTATTTGCCTAATTTATCCTCATCAAATTTAATATTTTTATAATATATAAACTTATTTAACCTTATATCCTCTAATTATTTGACGTAAACTTGTTTGCTAAATATCAAGCTACTTTCAATTATAAATTTAGGTTTCTTTCCTTATATTTGTAATATAAAATATCTCCTTACTACATTTATCATAGGATATTATTAAAACTAAAGAGAATAATGTTTGAACGGATACGTTAAATGTCCTAGATCCATTTCAAGTATGAATACAGAAAAGCTGATAGGTCAATTATGACCTACAATGATTGAACGTTGCACCGAATTTTATATATATATATATATATATATATATATATATAAGTAATTTAAAAGAGGTTTTACTCCTCGTATAAACATATACAAGTGCACATGAAGGCATGGTTGACACTTAACCATATTAGCCCATGTGTATCACATTATAAAGACATCATATATTTTGGAAACAAGATAAATAACCTATTTAATATATATGGGATGCACAGAAGATATTTTGTGAAGAACCTGACTTATGACATTGCTATGAAGTAAACATTTATTTTCAATTCTGAGGTTTATTAAAAGTTCAGATGAGACAGAAGATATTATAGATAGAATGAAGGTCTTCTTGGTAAGTATGAAAGACGCCATGTTTACTATTCATCGTAAATATTTAAAAATATGTTATTGGTTGCTTTACATTTTTTAGGACCACATTTCAACATATAATGATCATATTAGTATTGAATTTGATGAACAATTATTTTTTATATTAGTTCATTACCTTTGTCATCAAACCTGCCTACCAATTTTTCTTTCACTTCTAATAGAGCTAGAAGACTGACAATTTGTGCATATTCCTAATTCCTGTGACAATGCTTTATATTAGAATTTGAGCTCTCTCTCTCTCTCTATATATATATATATATATATATATATATATATATATATATATATATATATATAGCTCACCAAGAAGACCTTCATTCTATCTATAATATCTTCTGTCTCATCTGAACTTTTAATAAACCTCAGAATTGAAAATAAATGTTTACTTCATAGCAATGTCATAAGTCAGGTTCTTCACAAAATATCTTCTGTGCATCCCATATATATTANTCTTCACAAAATATCTCCTGTCCATCCCATATATATTAAATAGGTTATTTATCTTGTTTCCAAAATATATGATTTCTTTAGAATGTGATACACATGGGCTAATGTGGTTAAGTGTCAACCATGCCTTTGCGTACACACGTATATGTTTATACGTGGAGTAAAACCTCTTTTGAAGATAAAGTGGTGACACGTATCCTTACCTGGAAGATAGATTGTGTGTGTGTGTGTGTGTGTAGTTGTGATCAAAACTCAATCTGTGATACCAACATTATCGTTCATTTGGCTAGGACTTAGATACAAACCCAAGATAAGCACCCAGATATTATAAATAAGTTAAATGGATTAATTTAAAAAATATTTAGAATGACAATTAAATGACTCTTTATTAAAATGTATAGTTGAATTGTGCTTAAAATCATAAGATAGTGTCATATAGAAACTTTTTTTTAATAACATATATTAAAAAATAACATCGTCAACACAGTTAGTGAAAAAATATATAAGTTGACGACAAATCTAAAAGTAAATAAAAATAATTTAAAATACAATATTAACAACGAAAAATTAAAAAAATGAAGTCGGAGTTTACAATACAGCCCACGTGGGTGAATAGTTAAATCCAAATTAATAAACACATGTTTATTCAAACCCAAAATTATGACAACGGTAGTTAAAGTTCTTGTTGTAACGAATTAAACAAAATAATAATAATTAGTGAAGGGTGGGTAGTAGATCTAAGTCCAGTCTTGGTTACTTCCCGTTACTCCATTTAGCAAAAAAACAGCGTTTAGAAGAAATCTGTTTTAGATGTTTCCGACATGTTTCGGTAATCTAAGTACCATAATCATGGCTACTGTAAAAAGAAATAGAAGAATATTATCGTTATATTATCGTTCATCTTTAACTCGTTTGTGGAAATGTTGTGTTTGAAAATTAAATAAATAGACTTCATTAAAATATATATTATGAATCATTAATAAGAGACTTCTGGTAACATTTACATAGTTAATTACATAGCACACAGTGAAAATGGGTTTAAATAAATATTGTGTTATCTCATAATACTTTCTAATTAGACTAAGTTGCTTGTTTTATTGGAAAGTGGTTTTCATTAAAATATGATTATTATTCAGTAAATAAAATATATTATAAAGAATTATAGATCTCTAGCACCAGGCACGATATTTTCTTTTACAAGAAGTATAATTATATGTAATTACAGGAGTGAAACAGTATTTTAGAAATATAAGACATTGCAATCGATTCAATAATAACAATGAATGTTAAAAATACTTGGAAGCAATTTTTGATGTTTTGAGATAGCCACAGCTATGAATTATTTACGTTAATACGAGTGTACTCATGAGATTAATTACTTCACACAATTATTTTTTTCTTTTATCTTTACATCACCGCACAGTTAGGTTGGGATTCTTACTCTTTACTACGTGTCTTTGAGCACATTCATCGATCAAAATTTTTGAAAATAAAAATTGCCTGAATCTATTTTAGTATGATTACAAATAACATATAATAATATTCAGTAAACTAAATATTCTTTCAGGTCAGTGACGTAACACTGCAGGGCTTGCAATGTGGGGGAGGAGATTGGAATAGGGAAGGCGGCCCGCGAAGGGGAAATCAAGATTAATATAAAAATTGGTGTAAACAAATATTTGTCATCAAATAAGTTATGTCCTGATTATTGACAATTTAAATCGTTTAATATGTTTATCATTAAGTGTTGTAAAGTATAACTAAGCTGTGGCATTATTTAAATATTTCATTCAGATTCAAAATAGTGCTAATATTTTAAAATTATTTATGCGGTCTATCTGATTGACTGAAGAAGTTCCCAACAGAATCATGGATAAAACAGTCACTATAAGGTGTGATTACTAAATTGGTAGTTATTTAGAATTATTAATTATTACTTATAACATTTATTAAGTTGACTTGGAAAAGTCGAGCCCCAAAATAAATGGGAGGCACACTTAATTGGTTACGCCACTGCTTCGTGTGTTAAACTAGATGAAAGGGTTTGGCACAGACACAGAGAAACTTGCTTTTAGTTTTGCTGAGCTTAAATATATATGAATAATTCTTTCTAGAAAAAGCTTTGATTATGTGAGGTATTTATCCGCTAAGATATGTTTTCCCTTCTTTTCTGATAGAAAAAGTTAAATCCATACAGTTGATACGAAAACCTGACAGGATTGTGGAATGTGTAAAAATACTAGAAATGGAAGCAGACACATTTGAACACAAATTATCCACCTACATCTGTAACATTAGAGAGTACTGCTAGTATTACAATGTTACTACCCGCCCCAAATAAGCTTATACATATAGACATCCTGCAATGTAAATACAAGAAAGATTAGCTAGTATATAACCACCCCAAATAAACTTATACTCATAGACATCCAGCATGTTTAAATATCAAAAACTTACTATGTCTTATGTAGGTGCTCTACTCGTTGTATCTTCCGGACTAGCATTACTTCCATAACCAGCCTGTTTGCACCAAATTCTAAAAAGAAGAGAAGTCCTAACAAGCTATGAATAATGCAGCAACAAAACGTTCCAATAGAGGGATCCAGAAATGCTCTGGTTGGGCCAGCAGAGCTACATGAGGACCACTCGTATTCTTGAACTGGTCTAGGTGACCAAATGAACGTAGCTAGAGTCTGCAGCCACTCACCATGTGTCTGGTGTTCGTGTCTTGGAAACAAGTCAAATGGAGTTACCACACACCTAAAGACTAGCGGACGTGACTAAAGAGACGTAGCATATCTACCAGCTGCCTGGCATGTGACGTTATACTACTAATAATCAATTTCCTAATAAGCAGCTAGCATCGAAAATTATTAAATCCGACACTTCCACGAGAAGTCCTATTCTGGACTATAACATTATCTAGAGAGGATGGCTATAAATATATATATAAATATATATATATATATAATCGATAATATAAATATTTATATATCGATAATATAAATTTTTATATTTCGATTATGGGTTTGATTATCTTGAACACTTAGGTTTATTATGTAGTTGAAATCAGTCAGTGTAGGCATCTGTTATTCTTTGATAAAAGTTTTATTTTTGAAAGTAAATTATGTTATGGAACACTTAATGTTTCCTATTGCCGCTTGGGTGCTAATATCTTTGTAAATTCTTGAAATTTTGGGTAGCCACATTTTTATTCCTTTTCTGGCCTAAAATTTTGTATTTTAAATATTATTTTTATCACTCGTCTGGTTACCAGTAATTGTTTACATTATTTAATTCGATAATGTTTATTTTATAGATTATTTTTGCAGACATATTTTCTTAGGAGTAGATATTATAATAACTTATTTTTGTTTGTTAATTAAGTTTTGACTTTAAAAATTCACCGATTCCTATAGTGAGAAATTACAAATATTCTAAAGTAACAATGCTTTGTTTTCTACTTAAATATATAAAAATGTAGGAAATTTGTCGAATTCTTCAAAAGTGTTGAGGGTAATAGCTCTGCGAAGGTTCGAGTTTTAGTCGGGAAGTCAAACCTCTGTGCTAATAATACATAATGATTCGATATTTATATCTAATCCTAAAATTTAAATTTGTTTTGTCTGTATTCACGGTGGTGAATCAGACTCGTAATCATCATAAGGTTTAGTTATTTAAATGTTTAATAAATATCTGATTTGATATTTAACTTTAAATTTTGATCTTACATTTGTTTGTCTGAATTCACAGTAGAGTATCAGATGCTTTGTAAATCATTTAAGAAAGGTTTTTTGAATGAATTTTTTTATAATATTAACGATATTGTTAATAATTTTGATCGCTTCCACACTTGTTAAAATAAACTAATAATTTACCTTGAGAGATTGAAATATCCTCTCAAACGTACTGTGCAAGTGCAAATTCTGCCATTATTTATTGGTTTTCCAACTTGCAAGACCATGTAATTTGTTGTTTCACCTCTTTTCATTACGTTGAATAAATAATTAAAATATTTATTTAATTTGCAAGTGTTTTACTATTTGTTGTAATCTTTTCCTTAAGTTCCAATCACCCTCTTTTAGACTAGTATTGGCCTCTAGCTTTTAGGCGTAGGGTGAGATCGGTACACATCAGTATATCCAATCACAAAAAAACAACTAATTAATACATTTTCCAGATGTTGTTCATTTGCTATATTGGTTATTGGAATCTGGCAAGACTCACAACCTATTTTTCGTATTTTATTTATAGATCAAAATGAGTACAACAAAAAACATGTGGGTCTTTCACTAGATTCTTATCCTCTCCATAAAAAACGTTGAAATGTTCCACATAATATTTTACATATATTTGAATGGGTATTTTTATTAAATGGTTATTAGTTCTACGTCAACTTTCAATGTCAATGTTTCATTTTTGTCTTTTATCTGATCAGCATGTTTAGACTTTTATAAAATGTGTTAAGAAACTTAGCATCTACACGGTTCAGAGAATGTTTGATTGAAGAAAGAGAATGCTTCAGCCAGTCAGAGACACCTTCATGTAGTCCAAGAGTAACCGATGAAGGAAGTAGTCTGCTTTAAACAAAGATACTTGAAGATATGGGAGTATAAGGCACTATATACCAGCACGTATTTTTATGAGTGGCTAACATTCCTGCCTCCAAGTAAACAGCATTTTTCCCCCTGACTTTGGTGCTATTGTACTCTCGGGGGTGCCTGAAGCCGTTTCCAGGGTTGCGTGTGGCACCTGACATGACCTAACACGCGGTATCTGTGCATTATAACACAACTCTTCTAGTCTGATCTATATGCCTGCTTCTAAAATCAAGTTAGCTTGTAAGTTGAGGTCAACACGTATTTAGCGCTACTCATAATTTACAAGGGAGGCTGTAGTGTTTGCAAACTTTAGAATACTTGCTAATAAACCTAGCAGGACGTACTGAGTGCTGTTTTCAAATGCGGGTACACTCCTTCAACCCAGCAGTCAGGGGTGTCCAGGGCATGCGTTAGGCCCCAACCATGCCATTCAAATACCTTCCCTTCTCACTAGATTGTAAGTTGAAGTCATGTATAGGTAAAAGTCTCCCTTGGAAATTTCATAAATACAAATATATTTAATGGTGTTTAAAATGAAAAAAAATAAAAACGGTTTTTTCCAGACGTAATTGAATTCTATTCATGTCGAATTAATACAATTATTCACGCTCTTGGTAAATTCCACCCTCGAGATCCGGTTTGACAGCTAATTCCTCTTCTGGAATATTCTTATCGACCTCTCGACATATTTCTATACGTGCCTTATATTGCATGCGTTAATGTGAAAAATATTCAAAACGTGTTTTGTTTTTGTTACCATCCTGCCCTTGCAAGTCCAGTATGTGTGTGTGATTAAAATCCCAGCGTCCGAGGAGGTACGCAATATCCTCATGAACAGTTGTTAGCACTAATACTGGGTCTGATATATGTTCTCTACTGCTCCTGGAATTATGAATAAGTGTGTTGCTGCCTATATGTGCATTATAAATTGTTCAGTGGCGTGGGGGTGGATGGACGCTGTTAATGAAACCGAGCTCTATTGTACGTGTAGATTACCATCCACCGTGGACCACAGCCACTTCAGTCCCTGGACCGGAAACGGTGGGGGTGAGGTGTGGTGCTCTATTAAACAACGACTAGGTCCCACCGCGGATATTAGATAACCAAGTCTTGCCCTTGTAAAAGAGAACTGGAATGTTAAGAGGGAGATTTATTAAAGGGCGTTGCAAGGTTTATCTGCTGAGTCGAGCAGTAAGAATTCATTATTCAGCATAACTTTATATTTATATATATAAAACTCTTTTTATCATCACTTCTTACTACCCGTTCGGTCTATACGTGTATTTATCGAACTTTGAGCTCTCCTTCATCGGCAGTCCACTCTAACGTGGGAGTGATGCCTTAAACCGTTTGATCACTGGAAAGTATTTTATAGTTAACCTTTTAAGTACTTTATTATAAATATGTAAGAGTAGACCATTATTAAAGGATAGTAAGAGGTGATTATGTTTGAAATGTATATGACAAATTACCCGTTCGGAGTTCGAATTATTCATCTAAGGTGTCATTCTGGAATGGACTGGAATATTGTTGACGGGGAGATTGGGTTTCAAGTCGTGATCGGGTGTATTGAGAATATTTTTCTCTAAATCTTTTCCCTCTCTATCTTTGTGCAAATGCAGCTGAATTACCTCTAAAACTCTATCCTAGCCAACAATGCCACATTAGAGTAATTAATAACAGTGGTGAAGAACAAATTATTTGGTGGGGCCAGGTCAAAGCTTAACGGTAATTATTTTTTACTACCATATGTTAACATATTAAATTTAATTCATTTAAGTTTTCATAATGTTTAAAAATAAATATAAAATCACTAAACAAATCTACAAATAGAAATCGTAAAATAATGCAGGTTTTGAATTAAACTTAACAACTTGTACAAAAGTTTGGTGCGTCTGTCTTTTAATGCCAGTTCACGAATAGCATAAAATTTTAAACATTCTATAAATCTGCCTAATATATGCCTATTTTTTGACAACAGTTCATTATGTTTTTGGACTGAAATTTTGACCACGGAATCAATGTGTGATATAATATTTACTGTTCCGAACATTTTATACTTATATGAATGTTCCAATTTTCCCAATTAATTGCACATTCCTCGTATTTTTTAAATTTTTTCACTTAAATGATTAAGATATTTACACCATATTGTTGTCCACAACCACATAATAATAAACCATAAATACAAAATAGGCTCTTTTTTATTCACTTACAGTTAATTACAATTGTTTACCGTGACAAGCATTAGGAAAAGATAATTTTTATCTTGTAATTCACCTGCATAGATGTAGAGTCACTAGGCTGATGTGCTCCTAACCGTTTCATTTCAAGGTTTTTTGTTTGCACTTTTGATGAGTAAAACACAATTTTTACTAAAGAATCCACTTTATTAATTTTGTTTAATCATTTTCACTCTTCACCTTATTTCTTGGGTCTTAGCACGTCGTAAAACACAGACACATATCTTTAAAACCATTATATAGACTTCCTCTACCGTATAATGGGCTAGCTGTGACTGACCCATTTCCTTTTGTTAATTTCGGAGTGGAACGGAGTGGAGCAAGAGGAAAAAGCAATTTGATGGGAGAGGAGGGGTAGGGGTGGGAGTTATAGGAGTGGGAGAGGTGGTGAAAGTATTGTGAGGAATAGGGGTGATCTCGGGCAGACCCTTGATCAGGAGGGGAAGTGGGGTCAGCCGGGGCTGGCTCTGGGACTGCAGCTTTGGCGGGAGCCTCGGCCTGGGGGAATGGGTTAGTCTCCTTAAGAACGCACCAGTGAAAGAGTTCACTGATGGCTTCTGTGTTTATGCTGTAGTCATGGTCACCCTCTGCTCAGCAATGTGCACCTGGGGCTTCTGGCCAACGCTTTGGCCATCCGTACTCCATTCTCAAATCTTGGAAGCGTGTGCCGTCTCTGCCCCCTGTAAGGACTTGTATGTTTGGCAGCCCCACCAGGATGAGGAGTGAGTCACTGATCAGTGCAGACAGCTTGTGGGAGATTGCCTCTGCTCCGGGTACCCACCCCTCTCGTAGTCACCACCACAGAACCCACACCTCGGTCTGGTGAGGCCATCCTTTCGCACATGGTTGAACCAGCAGCATTTCTTGTACTGTACAGGATCACCAGCTGACCTTAACTTTCCAACCAAAAAGCGGAGATAGCACAGGACTGTAAAAGTATACAGCCTTGTGGTGGTGTGCTCCTCGGGAATAAGAGAGACGACAATGTTTGGCAATTTCTGCCTCTTTTCATTCTTTCAATCACATTTAAATTGGGAGAGCATTGGGGTGATGGTTTTCATGGGGCATCCCATTTAGACCAGCTCTTCCTGCACGTCAGCTTTTTTTTTTTGTTCATCAGAAAAACTTTGACAGTGATCCTCACCACCTGCTCCTTGTCCAGCCCGTAGGACCAGTTTTGGACTCCAAGACTAGGCAGAAGCCTTTGGAGGGCATAGTAAGCTCCCTCCAAGCCATATTGGAGTCGTATGTGATCTACCAGCTGCCTTGCGGTCCCCACTGTCTCTTGAAGCTCGGTGCAAATGGTCCTCACCACCTTGTAGTAGCCCTCCATATCACACATGATGATGGTGGGGATCTTCTCCTAGGCTTTGTAGGCAGGCCCGATGGGACCTGGTTGGAGTGGGGAGTGACTTGCGTTTTTAATCTTCAGTTTCA
>CABFVX010006729.1:21844-34346 GCA_902151425.1 Timema shepardi
CCCTTTAGCCCAACTGAGGCACACTTTAGTCTGGGCCACCTTTCGCTATGTTTCCACCACCAAAGGTACCACCAAAATGTTCGGAATTGCTTCCCGGTAGTCTATTGGCGTTGCTGGCCCTCCCCCCTCGACGAAATATTATGAGCTGAAACCCTCCAGAATAATCAGCTGACCCCTGGATACATTCATCACATTTTGATGAGAGGTATGATTCTGAAGATAGACCCTCTAAGTCTACAGACTCGCACTAGCTGTCAACGCGTAGAAAGCTTGTGACTTGGTCCTATGAGTCCTACGAGTAGTACGCCGGGTGCTTATTTCCGCAATATACTCTTTTGCGAAAGGTTCCGGCGTTGACTCAGTTCTTTACGGACCTTAGCGGTAATGCGTGCGTCATAGCCCCATATTGTGGTCTATACCAGAGAAGGATAACTGGGCTACCCCTGATCAGGGCTTCCCTTGCAACCGTTAGGTTTCCACCCATAAATGGTTGTCCACCAGTAGTACGCTCACCTACTAGAGTTGGATAGTCACCACTAGACTGTCCCATATCGGAATCGCTGCCTACGCTTTGCATAGGGCCGGCACCAATCCACAAACCTAGGCTTGAGGAAGCCCTACTGGATGCCCTGATGCTTATAGAAGTTGCCGAATTGTCACCAGCCCTGAGAAGAGCAAACAACTTTAGGGGGCAGCAACCAGTGACACGCTCCCCTCCGAGAGCAGAAGGGGCCCCACTTGCTTCGCCCGAGCAGTAGTCACCGGGAGATTTGACTTTTTCTTTCAACCGCCTTTCACGCGTGCCTCCCCGGGTAAGCCACGCTGACAATCTGAGTGGTCTCAGAGGGGATCACAACCATTGAAGTCTCGCTACTGTTGGAGGTACTGTGCTCGCATTTCCCACAAAGCACGAGCTCCTCCAAGACGGAGGGATCTTTGTGAAACTAAGAATGGAAACTCGTGACCTCCCTGGCCATGACCGGCTTCCCAGGCTTGTTGATGCTGATCATTCCTCCACCAACAGCCGACATTATCTTCCGAGTCGGGGCTGGCCCCGGCCCCGACTTTATTCGCCTCGTCCAGCGATCTTGACCCGACCCTGATGCCAACTTATTTTTTCTTCTTAATCGTTGACTCAACGATAGCTCAAAGTAGCAGAGCGCTCTGAAATCTAGACGCTCGAATCAGTCAAGTGCACGTGATTCAGGACAATATCTCGCACACCCATCTTAAGACATAATATTAATCTAAATGGAATTTTGAAAGATAGAAAAATATATATTGTTTCGAAAAAGAAATAATTTAGTTCTTAAATTTTGAAATATTTGGTGACTAGCAGCTAGCATTTCCCTCACCAGTGCACCACGAAAAGAATATTATAAAAAAATTTGTTAGGGGGGGAAGAGTGACAGGCTCTCGAAACAGGCACTTCCACACTATTCCCCAAAGCCACTGTGCGGTTATTTATACAATCCCGATCCCAGAAGAAGGAGATAGGAAAAAAGTGGTGGGGGTTCCGAGAGGAATCGCTAAGTAAACGGGAAGTATAGCCTATCCTCCTTTTCGTTCTATGTGGCCGGAAATGACGTCATGGTTTCTCTTCCAGTTAGTTGTCCAGATGCCCATGGAAGTTTCTAGAGGTCAGTAAACTGGACTAAAAGTGGAATCTCTTTCGGTGTATTTTCTTCCGTCTGAGGACATGTCCCGGTAAGTAGACCATCGCTTCTGGTTCGGGCGGGTTGTTCGTTGAAGCAGATTGCAGCTGTTGTTGGACAGGATATATTGTTGAATGGGGCAAAGTTGTATTTAGTTAAATCACATATGTTTATAACCGATGATGCTATTAGTTTATTTTTTAAGCAGTTTATTCTATCAGGAATTACTCATAGTCGTATTAAATATTGGGCTAGATCTGGTAATTCAACCTTGTAACATATCAATATATTAAACATTTTAATCATGTATTTTATTTAATTCGCCTGATTTTTGAAGATTTAGAAGAATTTAAAGAGTCCTGTTTTATTAGTTGAAGTTGTAATGGGGATTGTTTTACTAAGCACACTATCATTACAAGCAGTTTCAGTGAGTTTTAATTTTTCATTATTGAACAACTACTCCGCACTGACCAAAAAAAAATTACATGTATATTTAAAATTTTAAGGAAGCTGATTCATATTCAAGAATTGTAATAGAATTTGTTACATTTATGGATAAGGAGATTGAGGTATACTAACCAAATGTGATACTTAAAATGGTAGTTTTAGCTAGTATTAAAACAGTCAGAAAATGCGTTTTATAAGTTCATAGTCGAGTAACTGTTTTAATCTCAAAATAAAGATTGGTATGGTAGAATATTAAATAATACTGCAATAGTAAAAAAACTTTTTCAGTAACATAATAAATCAAAATAGTTCACTCATATTATCTAATGTGATTAAATGGGCCAAAATAGAATGGTAATTTATTTGACGTTTCTTGGTATGATTATGCTTTGGTAACGTTTGTTACAATAAAATATAATTACTTTATATTAGAAGAATAAAATATAACTTATGGATTGATTAAACTTTACAAGATATACGTATATAGAATGAATACTCCAATGTATATTTAGGCCTCGATTCCAATGATTATAGATTTAAAATAACTATTATCTTTGTTATAGATGAAGCATGGGATTTGTATTGATCATTTACACAACTGGGATAGTTACATTATCTTTGCTCTTTTATAGTTTGATAATTACAGAACTTGCTTCACAGGTAGTTTTGTGAATAATGTTCTTAGTAAATATAGTTTTATGTATCAATTTAAATTAATTTTATTTCAACTTGAAGTTTTAAATATTTTTTTAACACAAACCCATGTAAGCTTAGTCAAGCGTAAGTTGTTGGTTAATACCAGGGAAAATAAGGCTTAGCAAGACTGTGTTAATAACTGGTTCCTTTTTTTCTGCTTATCCAACCACACACATAATAATGTAATGAATGTATATTTAATGGAAATTTTCAAAGTCAAGTTTAATACTAAATGTGTTAAAACTGTCTCTCTGACTCACACAGTCATAGGCGCAAAATATGTAAGTGCTTTACATATTAAGATTCCCCAAAAATACCCTCAATATTTAAGCATTTTTAAAACCTTAATATTGCGGTTCTAGTTATCTTGGATAAAGGGTTGCACTGTGATCCAGTTTCTATAGCGTAGAAAATGTAAGTGCTGCCATCTGATAAGTAAGCAAACGTGATAAAGTTGGTAGCACTCGGTGCTTGAAAATTTTCAAATGTTATACCACCCTTACTCTTATTTATAGAGCACCACCAATGTTTTTAACAAGTCAGCGCCTATGTGCACAGTCCCATCTAATTTATATTGATTTGACAAAAATCAGTCACTAAGCTATTCTATTAGATCAAAGGTATCTCTCAATGCGAAGATGCTATTGGTTTACAGGTGAAACCTGATTTATCTTTATTCTCTGTGGATCTCATACTGGGCATAGCATACTCCTTCTTCCAGCAGCTTCAATTCCAGGATTTAGATTTGATGGCAGTGGGGTGCTGGATTAAAAGGACCAGAGAAGAGTTGATCAGGATAAGAAGCAACGAAAAATATGAAGAACTAGTGGAAAAGGCAAAGTCGCTGTCCAACAACAGAAACATAGTATAGGCTGTGATAAAAAGAACAAAGGAATGTGACGTCACGTCTAGCAGATACCATGATCTTCACTTTGGTGGGACGGATTGAAAGAAACACGAAGTCAATCTATTTAATACACTAGATACAATTAGGTGCTATGGATTGGTTCAACCACTGATTCTCGGAGAATCAGGATATTATAGAAACAATGCGTGTGCCTCAAGAAGGAGAAGTTGCTTTCTTGGATAATGAAGTGTTGAAACATATAATCAATAGAGATCAGACTTTTGTAAATGTTGGCCTGTTGGAAAAGCAGCTTCTCCTGGCAAAAAACAAAACAAACAACAACCTTTCTTCAACTTACCAACGTCTCCTATTGAATATTTACAGAATCTACAGAAGCTATCAGTGACATATTCAGAAGTATTTCTCTATTGTAATTTGTTCTCACGTTACCGATCGCCGCTACCTCTAACGAAATATTTGTTACTGTTCTAAAGCCTTCCGGTCAACAACTTCCAATGATTCTTTCACCTCTTCCATGATTTTAGCTATATTGCGGGAAGAGGTTAAGAAAAGCTCTCTTGACGATCTAGTTAATAGCTGATAAAATGAATACCAAAACGCTACCCTTTGCTACATTAGTGGTTTTTATCCTAATAAGTAAAAATTCAATGGTTTTGTTAATATGAATTAAAATGTCGTTATTTTTGCTTATATATATATGCTTAGCGCCGCGTCTTACTACCCATTCGGATTATACGCTTAAGTACTAATTAAGCTAATGGGTTAAGGATTGGAAAGGTTAAATATAGAGGAAGTGAGACCACATTTTCGTAGAGAGAGAATTGAAAACCATTTAGGAAAAACCAACCCAGTTCACCCGACTAAGATTCGAACCTCGATCTCCCCGTCTTCAGAAGTCTAGCTCAACACGAAACCACTGCGTTAGCTAACCACACCCCCGAGGTGGTTTTTTTATATAAATTGTAAGTGTTTTTCATTTGTTTGCACTTATATCATATTAACAACGGGCAAGTATATGTAAATACTTATATGTAATTTAAGAAGTAAAAATTATGCTCTGAAACTGGTAATGTATAGAAAATAGTTTATTTCAGACTTTCAGAAATATGCCCTATAAGCAGAGCCCTGCGTTTGTGGAGTTCGCGATAATTCACGAATGTTAGATATGGCATTTTTTCTCTCAGATGTTCACATTTCAGGTTACCCTGATTGCAAATATATGCTCATAATTGTCGCGATAATTCGCGAAATCGGCGTTTTAGCGCGATATTCGCGATTTTAAATGATGTCCGCGATAATCGCGATTTTCGGCATTCGCGCTAATATTTTGGGATATTGAAAAATAAAAATTGAAAGTTTTGATGGAAGAGAGTGATGGCATCGAAAGTTTAAAAATTGAGAATGTGCTGCTAGGGCTGAAGACAGACAGTATGTTCAGTGACTTCGCAACAAAGTGTTTGCAAGCGTTGTGGCTGCCGATTTCAAATGCAGATTCAGAACGATATTTTTCTAGGTATAGTTTAGTAGTAACAGACCGCAGAACCACAATGAAAGTGGATAACATTGTTACCAGCTGCATGTTGCAGTTTGGTGATGTTGAGTAGTTATTTTGTATTTTTCTAGCCTAAATTGAGATTTAAAAATATAGTCACAATTTTTGTGAAGTAACAAGATGATTTTTGTGTAATATTTTGTCTTTGTGACTTGTACATACTTTTCCCGGACCAGCTCCCGCCAAATCTTACTTTTTTAATAAGTTGACAGAACATTTTTTGCGGTCTAGTGTTTTTTTACCGTTTTGTCCAAACAAAATGTAATTTTTTGTTTTCATTCTAATATGTTTAGTTTATCTGTTTCAAACATTGTCCTGGAAGTCTACTTTTAACCCAACAAAGTCACCTTAATCACGAAAGTTTGGTAAAAATCACTTTTTTAACGCTTTTGTCTTAACTCGATAATTTAGTCGCAAAAATAGGATTTTTGTAATTCACCGCTTATTCACCGCTTTTGGGAAACTTAAAAACCAAATTGGGCTTTTTTTATTCACCATAAAAGCAGGGCTCTGCCTATAAGGTATTCCTTAAATATTTTGTCCTGCCTCCAAACCCCGTCCCCCAAGAAAAAACCGAAATGACCCCCCTGTTAAAGGTGACAAATACAGAAAACTTGAAATATAAAAACATATTATGAAAAATGTGACTATCATATCAAAATCGGACTGTGGTTTTCATCGGGCAAATACGGATATTACTATTAAATAGAGTTACAACAACAAATTATTTTAATAATTGATGTTTGTTTTAGTGATTTATACTCTTTTAGAGTTGTTTTTCTTATACTAAACACCATAATAACCTACTCATCGTGTTATTTTAACAGTGCCACAAAGTTGTAGAAATTTTATTCATACAATAATCACCTCAGTTCGAGGCTATGTCTCTTATTGTGGTATTCAAGAGCGCAGCAGTGTTGCAGAGCTATCAGTCTCTCAATAATTACCTCAGTTCGAGGCTATGTTTCTTATTGTGGTAATCCAGATCGCAGCAGTGTTGCAGAACTATTAGTCTCACAATAATCACCTCATTTCGAGGCTATGCCTCTTATCGTGGTATTCCAGAGCGCAGCAGTGATTCAGATCTATTAGTCTCACAATAATCACCTCATTTCGAGGCTATGTCTCTTATCGTGCTATTCCAGAGTTCAGTAGTGATGCAGAACTGTTAGTCTCACAATAAATTTCTCAGTTCAAGGATATGTTTCTTATTGAGGTATTCCAGAGCGCAGCAGTGATGCAGAACTATTAGTCTCACAATAATCACCTTAGTTCGAGGCTATCTTTCTTATTGTGGTATTCCAGAGCGCAGAAGTGTCGCAGAACTATTATTCTTCCAATAATAACCTGAGTTTGAGGCTATGTCTCTTATCGTGGTGTTTCAGAGAGCAGCAGTCTCGCAGAACTATTAGTCTCACAATAATCACCTTAGTTCGAGGCTATCTTTCTTATTGGGGTATTCCAGAGCGCAGCAGTGCCGCAGAACTATTATTCTCACAATAATCACCTGAGTTTGAGGCTATTTATCTTATTGTGGTATTCCAAAAAGCAGCAATGTCGCAGAACTATTAGTCTCACAATAATCACCTTAGTTCGAGGCTATCTTTCTTATTGTTGTATTCCAGAGAGCAGGAGTGTCGCAAGCAGCCTACGACTATCATCACGCGTGCACAGAAACCAGTTGTACTCACCGTTGGAATGTTCTCCCAGTTCACTCTTGATGAGTTAAGGGTGTTATAGTAGTTGTAATAATATATGTGTTTTGTGTACCACGTTATTCTGTCCGTTTTACCTATCCTTATACTAACACTAGTAAATTATATACGGATGAAGAAGGTACAGGCTAGAGGAAATCTACCCGCATTTGCATTAATTAAGGGTGGTAATCACACACCTTTAATAAAAACTATCCAATATTCGAATCACAATCTCACTGTTACCAATAATTCCAGTATATGTGCAGTGAATGGGCACTTAGTTATTGTATCAGGTAAAATAAAACCTGCACTGGTGGACTTGTGGTAATAGGCATTGATATAGTTCAGTTTCTTTTTTTCCTCAATCTCTTCGCACGTTAACAAGAGTATTATTCCTTTAAATAAAAGATGAGTCAAATCCTATATTTCTTAAATCGAAATATTAAATTTTCTTTTGAATCTAGTTTCTAAAATTGAATTTTCTAAACATTAAAAATGTACAATTTAAGTTAAAATTAAAATATTAAAATCCAATTTAAAAAAAAAAGCTATTCAAGGGTATTGCCACTGACAAATGATATATTGTTTACTATGGTTATTAGAGAGAACCCTTTTTATTTAGTAAATTAATAATTATACTAATATAAAATTAGTTATTTTGTTGCTAATAAACTATATAAGTCTATACAACTCAATAATCAGTTGTTTAAAATTTGTTATATTAAGTCAAAGTTTTCCCAATATAGCGTTCAAGAAAATTTTTTGAGATCTTAACGAATCTCGAATCTCTTAAATACAATAAGATTCCAAGGATGTAAGGAATCATTGATTCTTACGTTACTTCTCCATCGTTTTTATTCTATACTATTCACTAGGATCTGAAATCTTTCTAAATATCTAATGAAATTATTTATTTTTGTTTACAGGTTACACTACATGTCTACTCCAACTTTGCACTTCTTATAAAACTGAAATCGTAGTTCTATAATCAAATTGAATATAATTTCCACAAACTGTGTCCTATTTTATCGTGTAATCTTTTTATTATTATTATTAGTGTAGGTTAGCTAGAACTGTTTTTCTGAATAGTGAAGAGATTTATTTCCAAGTAAAACCTGTGAGTTCATTTTTACTTTGTAATTTAATTTATATTTTCTTTGATACAAGCAACCTGTCTCGTATACCAAATATAATTAGTTTTCTTAACGTTTGAATGTAAATACTAAGTTGATGGAAAAAATAGCCAAGCTATTATATTTTTTAAATACATATATATAATAAATATATTTAAAAAATATATTTTTAAATTATCATTTGGACACGAGAATCGAACTCAGAACCCTTAGCTTAGTACGCCGATGCCCCAACCACTGAGTTATCCAGGAGTCATCCCGTGCCCAAAGCCATTCTTCACTCATATTTTAAGAAATAATCTAACATATTTTAAGGCAAAGAATAACTCAGGATACGAGACAACTACAGGATAGCTCAGTGGTTAAAGCATTGACATTCTAAGCCAAGCGTCCCGGGTTCAGTTCCCGTATACAAGAGAGATCTTTCAATTTAAAGAATATATATATATATATATATATTAGGTGTTTAATGTTTCTAAAATATATACTACATCTTATTTTCATCGGCTGTGTGGTGAATTGAAGCATGTTTGGTAAAGTTTAGTATTTTAAAACATTTATTAAAGTACTGCACTTGACAGTTTGTATACCACGTTAGCGAGGAAGTGAAACCCATTTAATCTTAAAACATGAAAAGCCATGGTTACAAAAAGGTCACGCCACTTATCATTATTATTATTATTATTATTATTATTATTATTAAGAAAATATCCTCCGTTATTGGTCTCTTTCAAATTGTGTATTTTTACTTGTAAACGTCTATCTCTATAAACTGGATTTTAATAAAATAGCTTCAGGTAATTAGTTTGGTTTTGTAAACTAAAGCTCCTTCAAACCTTGTGTAATTGCCTGTTGAAATGTAAGCCGAGGCGTTAAAAGAATTTCGTATCGAGGAAAGGAAGGTAAACTCGACAGAAATTAATTTGGCGAGACTTAATTGATCCAGCGCCGTCTCGAGTCATGACACAAAGTGTTGCGGGAAACAAACCCCCACAGGGGAAAGGGAGGATTACCATTCTCGTTCCGGTCCGCTTTTAGATCTTCCAGCCCTCCGTTGTCGTATAGTTCCGCACATTACCTCATTCCATTTTAATCTGGCAAAACAAAAATAGTTTATTTTGAAATTCAAAGGTGACCTGGTGGTCTAGGGGGTAAAGTGTCGAACTTCTGTACTGGGAGTCCGGTGTTCAATCCTTGGTCTCAGCAAGGATTTATCTGATTGCCAAACCCTTCCTTCACCTCTGACAAGACATCTTGTGAATGTGGGGAATACCAGGCCTCCACAGTGGTTCGAATCCCACGTTAAGCTGTTGGTCCTCCATTTTATCTTATTAGCGTAAGTGCGTATAACCCGATCGGATAGTAAGACACAGTGCAAATAATAATAATAATAATAATAATAATAATAATAATAATAATAATAATAGAATCTAAACATGGAGGAATAATTCTTTCTAGAACAAACTTTGAGCTTGTGAGGTATTTATTGCTTAATTAGCCTGATTCTTCAGGTAATAAATTTGATCAATATTTTTTTCCCTCGTTCTACTACCAATTATGGCTACACGCATTTGTAATAATTAGACTAGTGGACTAGGAATGAGTTATATTTAGTTTAGAGGAAGTGGACAATTATTTGCGCTGAGGAAGAGTGGATAAACAATTGAGGAAAAACAAACCTCAGGACACACAACTGGCACTTTAACCCAGATATTCCTGTCATCAGAAGTACAGTTTATTGAGAGAATGATGTATTATACTATGCGACCACCAAAATGGATCTTAGGATCACTATCCGTTTCTCTCTCTCTATCTCTCTCTCTCTCTCTCTGCTAGATCGGTTGGAATTGAGCAAGATTATTCATTAAGGTGGGAGTGTAGAGGACGCGAGCAAAGGTTAGTGATGTTTGCGGTTTTTATTTCAAAACTTTTGTTTGGTAAAAAAAATATTGCTTCAGTACAAAGATAGAGTTTAGTTTTCTTCACATGGTTATATCAACAGTTGTTTAATATCTGTAATGAGCATAATGGCATTAGACGACAAACTTTTTAAACGAACAGTAAAAGATGTCATTAAATCCCGGGACATCCTTGACAGATGTTTTTCTCTGCTTTTCTTTTAAGAGACAGTGAATTTCATTCAGATGATGCAAAGGTCTGTCAGGATAGGGGATTGTGTTAAAATGTTACAAAATGAAGCCGACACATTTGAACACGAACACGAATTTTCCACCTACACCCATATATATAAAAGTGTATTAGTAATGTATTAAACTTTGTGAGTATATATATATATATATATATATATGGGTGTAGGTGTAAAATTCGTGTAAAACTCGCATATATATATATATATCCTCACAAAGTTTAATACATTACTAATACACTTTTCTCGTTTATGGTCATTTTATATATACATCGCAGTATTGGAAAAAGGATGAGAACGGCGGAGTTCTAGAGAAAACGAGCACGCATTTGCGTGGTGCGAGAGGGGAGAACTATTTAAGTGGGGTGGAAATACTTGTGTAAGTCTGGCTGAGATCTGAATCTTGACCTAGCTTTATATTCAGATTTAAAAATTGAGCTCATTAAAATACTATTTGGTGCTTAAGCTGCAATAATTAATTAATCACTTGATCGGAATCTTTATTAATTTGAAGAAAAGGGCTAGCCACAATAGTTCCAAATGTAAATAGAATTTAGCTTATTTGCTCATGTCTTGTCATCTAAATAAAATGTTTGAACCTAGTAAGTATGTTGTTATATAATCATCATTATTATTATTATTATTAGCACCGCGTCTTACTACCCGTTCGGGTTATACGCACTTACGCTAATGTGTAATGGTAGGGTGATTGTGAGATGAAATGAAGGACCTACAGTTTAACGTGGAATCCGAACCACGGTGGAGGCCTGGCATTCTTCACATTCACAATATGTCTTGTCAGAGGTGAAGGAAGGGTTTGGTAATCAGATAAATCTTTACCGGGACCGAGGATCGAACCCCGGACGCCAGCATAGAAGTCTGACACCGTACCCCTAGACCACCAGGTCACCTGTTATATAATCGTACATACTTAATATGTAGAATATATGTTAAGATATTATTTAAAGTTTAGAGTCTAAAGAAATAAAATAATATTGGTCGTACTCAGGAGAATAAAAAACTGTTTTAGTCAAATTGGTTGTCTGTCTAGGTCCCAGGGTTCAGACTTTGTGATTTTTGTGCAAACCTACATCTTAAGAGCTTCGTCCTTTATAGACCTCAAATACATTTTTAAAACATTGTGAACCTTATCTTAATAACATCCATACATTCACAGACTGGATAAAATATCCTTGGCTTCAATCTGTAAGCGAGCTATACTAACCGAACAGCTACCGGTGAAAGGAGAAAGGGACAACTTTTGCGAATAAAAGGGTGTCATGTGGTTAGCAAACCATCCTTCTGGCCATTAATTCACAGTTTTCTAGATCGGAGCTGCTACTTTTTCATTTAAATAGCTCCTCATTTGTCCTCAGTAGGCTGAGTTGTTCCTGTTTCAGACCCATTGCTTCACATAAAAGTACGGGCGTGCCGTGGATTGAACCCGGGATTAATAGCCAGAAAATATAACGACCAGATCAAAGAGGCTGTATATAATCACGAGCTAACATAAGTTCTATATTTTAAGTTGCATATTCTCTAATGAAAAAACTGTAATCATTGATAATCTTTGATAATCTGATAACCTTTGAAGTATAATGATTTTATCTATTACAAAGAGGAAATGAAAAATTGCTGTAGAAATAAATTGTAATAAGTGTGAGAAACGTCCACGTTCCTTGTGCAAGATTATATTTTTGGGTCCGTTTATGTCCTTTTGACCAATTAGAGAGAAGCAGAACTTTCAAGTAAGGATTATTAGCATTCTCAATTCTAAAGAATGCTTGGTTAACATTGAATTACATTCACTACAGCGTTTGCAAGCAGTAACTAATTAATTGGCTTACCTAACATCTAGCTCAACATGAATTCATCAATTACATTAAAATACTAAGGGCCGGTCTTATGACTACTAGATAAATATTTATATTGGGAAGTTAAAGTTAACGACCAGATAACGTTTATCAGCCACTTTAAGATTTTACGCGTCTTATGAACTTAATTTATCTGCCGGATAGCTATCTGAAGAATAAATATATTTGTATGCAGAAAACGCAAGGTTGGTACTGTATTTACTGGTGCATGCATGCGTATATGATCTACTGCTACCGTTACTACCTGGAAAGTGTCTACAACGCTCAACATTTGTTAATAATAATAATATTTAGCACCTCGTCTTACTACCCGTTCGGGTTATACGCTTTTAAGTACTAATTACGCTAATGGATTAGGAACTGGGAAGGTTGAACTAGAGGAAGTGAACCCGCATTTGCGTGGAGGGAGAGTGGAAAACCATTTAGGAACACCC
>CABFVX010006730.1:15510-37077 GCA_902151425.1 Timema shepardi
CCCCCCCCCAATTGCGGAAGGCTAGAAAAACTTCTAAATGATAAACAGTTCTAGAAGCTATCTGAAGTGTTTTTTATGGCAACATAAGCCCCTAATTGTCGGAGGCTAGAACAAATTTTGAATATTAAACACCTCTAGAAGCTATTTGAAGTGTTTTATGGCAACATAACCACCTAATTGCCGGAGTATAGGAAAAATTCTAAATATTAAACACTTCTAGAAGCTCCTTGAAGTAATTTTTTTATGGTAAAACAGCCCCCTAATTTGTACATTTACCTTAATTTTTATATTATTTGAACCATAAATAAAGCAATATATTTTGTTCATAAAATTTCAGGGGGGTTTGAACCCACAAACCCCTCCTCCTCGACTACGACCTTACATGTTTGCCAACCTACATGGAAATACCTCACACTTACAAGGGCTTACTTGAAAAAACTACGTTCATTAGCCTAAATAATATATTTTGAAACCTAAAATTAATATAATTTAAGTTGTGCCTATACTGTTAAATACAGTTTAGTTTATTTTGTTGGGATTTTATTATTGTCATCAAGCTAGGCCTAATAAAGGTTGAGTAGTAAGTTATGCTTTGCTTAAAATATATTGATTTATAGATGCTGTAGATAAATCCCAAACTTGTATATTTAGATGAGTGTAGTACCTATTCTCATTATTTATGGCTACGAATCTTTTCTTCAATCGTAACGTTGACGTATCATGTTATATTTTAATTAGTAATATTTATAGATAGCCTGAATAGGTAATAAGAATTATAAAAAAAGAATGTTTTTTTATTATCTTCGCAATAATTATTTGCCATGATGATATTTTGCTTTTGTTTCTATGACTCCTAAAAATGGGAGTTTAGAGGACCTAAGAAAAAGTCAATATTTTTGCAATTTTTATACCAAAACATTTATTGGTCGAAATAAATAATATATTTCTCTAGTAGACACATAGTTTACTCTTCTTCACACGGTGACATCATCATTCATTAAAAATAAGTCTAGAGTGTCCTGGAATTTGACAACTTTTTCTCTGCATTTAAAAAAGTTTCTCGTCTAGTTCTGCTATGCTTACGACCAGGGCCCGAATTTTGGTGGCATATTATCTTTGTTTCTAGTTAGTCACATATAATGCTCATAAGTACATAAACTTTGCTATGATCCCCTTGTAAAAATGTATATTTTATAGGTAAGTTTTTGTCATTTTAGAATTCACGGTAATATTTTATTGGTTTGAGTAGTTTTTAAACATTTTAAGGGATTTTACATACATTTTTGAGTAATTTTAAGGCATCCATGTTTAATATATATTCAATAATACGAATATTTTATAAATGCATAATGGTCAAAAATATATGTTTTCAACTCACAGTTGGTGTTATTGAGAATATAATGTAAACTATTAACTTTGTCTCCTCTTTGCTTTGATGGTTGTAAAATAAACATTCCTAGTGAGACTGAAACTAGAATGGAGAGGGTTGCGTTGGGAGGGGTTAGCTATTAATTCTGAAGCAGATATTGGTAAACCAATGTTATATATATATATATATATATATATCTGAATGCAAGTGTTTAACTATTAAAATATGTTTATGGCATTTTACATTAATTTTGTAAAGGGCGTATTTTATATTTTAGTCGTGTACGTTTATTAAAAGCTTTTGTTCACATTTTTAGGTCAGGGCCCTGCAATCATGACAAATGTTCCACAATTGTTGATCTCGCCATGTAAAGGAACTTAAACTATGTTTTTAATAGTTAAATATTTTATTTGTTTTGGCAAAAAAAAAAAATGCTATAAAAACTGCAAAAACACTGCTCCTTTTCCTGCGTCCCTTACACTCTCACCTTAAATTTGTCCCTACGTCGAAGAAGGAGGGTAGTTTCCCTCGAAGTGGGCGTCTCCCACTCACGTGTAGTTTCCCCTTCACAGTGCAAAAGGGTAGCAACCCGCCAAGCACGCTTGTATATTCTGTTCTAACAGCTCGTAAGTTTGGGATCTGCTGATCATGGAGTCTCTAGGATAGACTCAGCAAGGGGTTAGGAGGGGTAAAGGGGGGAATCTGACGACGCACAATTAGGAACACCCTCTAGTCGGTGACCCAAGGGGTAATTGACCATAGGATTGGGAGGGGAGGGCTGACATCGGGGAGCCCTGTTGTATAACAATGTTGCAGTGGAATTGTTCGGTCAGCCGGGAGGTCGAGCCAGGCTGTGTGTATGTGTTCCAGTTAGGCATTACGAAATAAATGGTTCGGAATGAATACTGATCATACATTGTGAAAATGATAATGAGGTGCCGTCGGACACGCAGCAGTAGACCTAAAATTATAAGACCTAAACTCACAATCCCTAAACTAAATTTATTATTTTAATAACACCTAACTTTATAAGACCTAACTTTATCACACCTAATTTTATAGCTCCCAACTTCACTAGACCTGAAAGCATTGGGCCTAAAATTCATTTTTCATAGATTACTTTAAAATATCCTTAACTGTTCAAACAGGCATTGGACCTAAAGGCACACGACCTAACTTCACTGGAACTAACACTACAAGACCTAACCTCACAAGCCAACAACCGTTATATAGCATGCCAGCAAAAGTAATATGGCAACATTCTTTTTAACACACTGATAGGAACACAGACAATGGCGTCAGTCTTGTATTGTCTTGTCTTGTTTTCTGAGCAATGGGAGGTAAGAGTTCAAATCCTGCTGGGTGTATCGCGCTCGTCAAGTAAGAACGGATGCCTCCCAGTTATCTTTTATTTGCTAACCAAATTGTATTACGATAGTTGTTTCAATGTTTATGAAGGCTTAAAGTTGAGAATAGAGATATAAAACATACCTTTCCGAGATAAAGTGCTTTAATAAACATGGTCACAGCACTTGGAATGTGGAATAATGTCAAGAATCTCGGTCGAGCGTACCGAGGTATTTTTCCTAGATAATTTATCACTCTCTTTTCAAAGCAAATGTGGGAACATTTACACTAAATTATTCTTTTCTCAGTCATTTTAATACTGTGAGATTAAATGTGGATAGTTCTAATGAGAGGTAAGATGAAAATATCTAACAGGCAGGATTGCCTCAATGTTAATAATCTCGACTGACGTGTTCAGTTTTTATTTAGGAAGTTAATATTCGTCTATCCTGTCCAAGTATGCTAAGAATGTTTTCCCACTTGTCTACTCATCCTTTATACACATATTTCATCGTATTAAAAACATACTGTAGGGACGTAATTATTAATTAAAAAATGAAATTTTTTACTGTGCAATAATCAAGGCCCATATTTTTATGTCACCCGTGTCACATTTACTAGCACGCTCGGGCTATCCACATATTTACACAATGGTGTAAGAAAGAGAAATGTAGAATTTAGAGGAAATGTACTCTCATTTGTGTGGAGGAAGAATCAGAAACAATTTATTTCAACTCACCCTCAGCTCAGTACACTTAACTGGAATTTAAACCAGGTCTCCCCGTCATGATATAAGTAAACTTCACTTATTTATTGAGTTAATTAATGAGTTATTCTTATTAAAATACATATTATATATTAATATATTTTAACCGTCGACAGTCTTGAAAACCGCATCAATCACATAAATAGGTAGCCTATATGTATACTTTTTTTAAAATAAAATGGAGGTTTTTTATTTTATTGAAAGCCAAAGTATGTTAACATTAGGACCTAACATATTAATTACCCTAATTACCTAATCAATTGGAGAATTCAGAATGACCTCCAAAATACTGGAAATCTGAGATGGCCGCTGCTAAAATCAAAGAAGGCCACTCCTATATCTTATAAGCAGAGGTGGAGCCCATTGATCTTTATCTATAACATAACTGGATGGACATCTGCGGCTAAAATGTTATATCTGTCGTCTGCACACCATTGTGTGAGAGAGAAGGAAACTATCGGGTATCTCTTGTACACACATACAGCAATGTGGCATTTCGACATCATTCGCTAATTTTTATGTACATATGAGATATATCAACGTATGATTAGTTACACGAAATAATTGGGTTAGTAAAAGGCTCAACACTTATGACCTGTTTCTTTAAAAAAGTCGATTTAGGCTAAAATAGTAATACTTCCTACAAGGCTATAACCTATTTGATCGTTTGAACGTAAGAATTCTACACAATTTTTTCATTCGAACAAAAGTAACCAGGCTATTTCATTATAATTATCGAACATTAAATATAATGTTTCTGAAAGCAACAAGCTGAGAGCCAACCTTAAATATATTGTAAAATAGTAATACTTCCTACAATCCCTAGAACCTAAATGTTAATTTGAATGTAAAACTACTACACAAAGTTTGTCATTCAAACGAATGAAATTACATTTGAAGATACCTTTTTTTATTTTAGTTATCGAACTTTAAATATACAATTATTTCTGAAACCATTATATAAGCTAATAACCAATTTTAAATATATTGTAGTCTTTGCCGACGTAAATAACGTGGGCTTTAGCTACATATTTGAATATATAAAAGATGTTATTCTTATTTATGCAATATTACCTTTAAAACTGTATTGTATATACTTTAATGTAAATGTGTGTCCAGTCAAGTGGGGTATAAAACTTCAGCATTATTTTTATTTAATGCTTTTTTTTTTCACGGGACACACGTTTTGGCACAAAAACGTTGGAAGAAACCGTTAAATTTGTCCCCTCGCTAGCAAGAAGAAGACAAATTTAACGTCACGATTTGATTTGTTGCAAGGGGTGTGTTTATGTTCATTCAGTGTAGTATCGAGATCACTGGTGGAGCCAGACCCTTAAGTCCAAAAACGCGACCTCATGATGAATTCCCCACGCCCAGCAACGAATTTAAATTATCTCTACAGGTGAATGCCGATGCACATGACCTATTCCTAATACCTCTTCTACACCACATACTCAACACCCTGACCCTATAAAGGTAGCTTACCCTCGTCTGGACGGCCCACAAACACGACACTCCGGATCAAAATGCATTATTATTCACCATCAACACACAGATATTTGGGACATTCCAATATTAAGATTAATTGTTTGTAGGTTTTATAGTAGGCGGAGTTTAGTTAGGAGCCAATATATTTGGTATGTTAGTAGTATGTTGACCCACCTCATAGGGCAACATTGACCAAGACGTTAGTCTAATTTTCTAATGGTGGGTAGGTTGGGATTTGAATCTTATTTGGGTGTGATTGGATTTTTTTTCTAAAGGCTTTCCCCTTTCCCTCTACCCAAACACGAATTCTATAACTCAACCTTTGTCATATAAGTATACTCTATTTGGGCAAAAAACATGGGACAGACCAGTTGACAAGATAATAAAAAGGTAGGCCTAATCTGTTTAAGATGCCTAAACAAAACTTTAATAACGTAATCCTATTTAAACTGAATCGTACATGCAGTAGACTGACTGGGTATAAATGGCCATTGTTTTGACATTAAGTTGTCGAAAATATTCAGTGTAAACACTATTTTTGGGAGTTCTTTAACGATTTCGTCAATTATAAATAACTTGGGTTTTATTTTCTAAGATCTTCACACAACTTATTACACTTGTTCCAGTATCAACACAAATATATTAAGAATAAAGCATTGGGTCATAAAGCATACACATTAAAAAAAACTTGTTTGTTTATTGGCCAACCTCTCATATAAATTGATTTCCCCGTGGGATATTACTATTTGAATGCATATTTCACGTGATTTTTTGACTAAAATATATTGTGTGTATTGAATAATGTAGTTCTAGTATTTTTTTCAATTCCAACCGTAGGCAAACAAAATGATGCAATTGATTTATTAAATTAAGCTGGGTTAAATCTTTCTCGCAAATAATGTGACTTGTGATCGATCAGCTGTTTGGGAAAATAAAAATATATGAATAATGTTCAGACGTGAAGACCAGCATTCTTGAAGTAAATTTACATAATTTCTAACCTCTAACTTATTAAAAGGTAATATTCTTTGGAAAAGTGTTGCTAACTGTTGACGCAAACTCACTTTATTCTGTGCGTTGACGCTAGAAGCAAAGTCGAAGCTAAAATTAGGGGACGATACAAAATGGGGTGGTCATAATAACCCAAACGCTATCTTTTCCTCGAAATCAAAGCTAACTAGCGGTAGCAACTAACTTTGCGTCAAATGGTTGGTTATAATAGCCCTGAGACCCTATACCTGTGAATTCCCTTCTTTCCCCTTCACTCACATCCTTCCCCCCTTTACCCCATTCCTTCAACCCCAACTCCTTCTTCCCTCCCTTTTCACACCTAACTTCTTAAACCCTGTTTACCCTCCCACCCACCATAGCTAACACTTTAAAACTGTATAGTTATCTCCATTCTCTCTACAGGCGAATACTGATGCATCCATCCTATTCCGATTACAACCTCCATAATAAACCTCTCTATCTTATACCAAAATACTTTAAGCCATCACCCCCTTCCCCGGAACCCTAGCTCTCAGTCTATAACGGTGAATTACACTCTCCCAACCTGTGCAGTTCTCGACAGGTTTTCCACCCCCTTCCCCTTTAGCCCCTGGTTCCATCCCCACCATCCTCTAACCCTCACGACAATTATAGATGATGGCATGTAATTAAAATAGAATTAAAATATAAATAAAATCTTATTAAATAGAACTAAAATAATATTTAACCTTATAGTGGAATGTGGAAAAACAAAATGGCTCCCTACCCCCCCCTCCCCCCATTGTACGCAACCTATGCTGGTCCTGACATTGCTCCCTCAACACTGGGCTCTATAGCCCTCAAGACAATGTCATAAGTTCTAAACTCTAAGGGGTGATGGGTTATTTTAATGTTGTTTATTTGATGGTCGTGACCAGACCGAATGTTTTTAAATGAGATGGAAGTTATAATTTACTACACCTAGCATTATAACGGCACAAGACCTAACAATACAAGACCTAAACGCTAAAAGAACTAAATCCCATAAGACCTAACTTTATTAGACATAACTTTACTACACCTAATTTTATAGCTCCTAATTTTACTAGACCTTAAAGCACTGGACCTAAAATTAATTTTTCATGTATTACTTTAAAATACCCTTAAATGTTCAAACAGGCAGTGGACCTAAATTTCACAAGACCTAACTTAACAAGGCCTAACTTTATAAGACCTAAAGTCATAGCGCCTAAACTTTAGGGCTTGTGAAATTAGATCCACTGCATGTCATCCTATTAGTAACGAAGCTCAACTGTTTTTTTATACACTGAGCTGTAACAGTCAGTGAAATTTTATATGAAATTTAATAAATACTATATAACTTTATCAATACTGATTTTAAACTGGTTTTTCAAAATAAAGTCTTAATCAAACTACTGAATTTCGGAGGTTAAAATATTTTAAATGAAATATTGATATGTAGGGGCAACTTTGTTAAAAAATTATTGATTCAAATTATTTGTATCTAAGGAATGAAAATTTGAAAAACCTTACTAAGAAATTGGATCAACACATTTAATGTAGAATTACTTACTAAATTTAGTTTAATAATTGTAGACCTAAAACATGTTAAACTTAATATATGTTTCCCCTGACTGTTACAGCTCAGTTTGTAATACAATAAATATCAAAATCATTTTCTTCATTATTAGAACTGTACAATTACCATTAATATTAATTCCCCCTTAAATTTCTATAAATTCAGCAGTAGTCATGGTTTAACAGATCTAATTTTCTTAAATCAATTATTGTAAATAAATGTTCATTTCATAATTAAATCAAATGTTTTTGTTTATGCACATATTATAAATTAGTTTTTAATTGTTATTAACAGTACATACGTTTAAGTATGTTTGTATATTATACTTATATATATATATATATATATGAATATGAGTAATAAAAGAGTCAGGCATTAAATTTGCCCAAACACGATATTTTTATTATTATTATTATTACTATTACAAAATCAGAAACAATAGCGGATCTAGGGTATATTGTCGGGGAGGGCAATTGATCTTCATATGGTTCCTTCAAGTATAAATTTAATAATTTTAATTTATAATAATTCTAATAATAATGTTTCAGGTTTATAAAAATAATTTTAATAAATAACTATGATGGTAAAAAGATGGTATGTAAGAAAAAAAAATCAATTTTGATCAACAAATTCATAGTTTTAGTACAAAATAAAAGGTACTAACTGTCACAATAAAAGTAATAAATATGTACATGGACGTAAAATGTGTTATTGGGTGCTAATAAAATAACATGTATTTAAATACAAATAATTGGTTATCATACTAAGCTGAGTAATTTAATTACTGGAGAGTTTTAGTTTTAATTCACTTGCTTACACATTGCTTACACATTAGAGCTAAAGGCCAGTCTCCATTTTCAATGATTCATTGAAAATGAACACGAAATTAACGTCAAAACACTCATTTTATTAAACTGAATCATCATATAAAGCTTTCACTAAAAGTGAAAAGGAGGTCTACTTTTCTTCATTTTCAATGATTATTATTGAACAAGCTACCCATCCCACCCACTTCAGTGGTTGCGTGGTCTAACACAACGCTCTTGCAGTAGACTGGACTGCCGATGACGGGGAGATCAAGGTTTTGATTAAATAATTGGTTTGGATAAGTATTCATATCATGATACGGATATAATTACTTTTTGTTCGCATCCGTGTCTTAGTTGACTAATTTCAACAAAAAACGTTTATTGTAACATAACTATAATAATTACATAATATATTGTCTCGCAGACTTTTTTGTTCACATTAGTGATAAAGTTCAATATGTATAGTATTTTCTTATGTAATACCAATAGTTTTTGCAGAGCACGCGGAGAAAGCATATTTTTAGGCAATTTTTTATACCTTGTGTAAAACTATCGACATTTTTATGAGGAATATATTAAATTTCCCAAAATAAAATATAGCCTATGCTACTCGCTGAAAATGTAACTTTATATTGGTGAAAGAACTTTTAAAATCGGTCCAGTAGTTTTTGAGTTTATCCATTACAAACAAAAAAACAAAAAATCAAATCTTTCCTCTTTATAATATTAGTATCAGTGGTTGCGTGGTCTAACACAACGCTCTTGCAGTAGACTGGACTGCCGATGACGGGGAGATCAAGGTTTTGATTAAATAATTGGTTTGGATAAGTATTCATATCATGATACGGATATAATTACTTTTTGTTCGCATCCGTGTCTTAGTTGACTAATTTCAACAAAAAACGTTTATTGTAACATAACTATAATAATTACATAATATATTGTCTCGCAGACTTTTTTGTTCACATTAGTGATAAAGTTCAATATGTATAGTATTTTCTTATGTAATACCAATAGTTTTTGCAGAGCACGCGGAGAAAGCATATTTTTAGGCAATTTTTTATACCTTGTGTAAAACTATCGACATTTTTATGAGGAATATATTAAATTTCCCAAAATAAAATATAGCCTATGCTACTCGCTGAAAATGTAACTTTATATTGGTGAAAGAACTTTTAAAATCGGTCCAGTAGTTTTTGAGTTTATCCATTACAAACAAAAAAACAAAAAATCAAATCTTTCCTCTTTATAATATTAGTGTAAATAAATTCTTTTTTTTTAAATGTAAAGATTTGTTTAAATTCAACGTTACACTCTGACCTCTTGCACCTTGTATTGGATTTAATCTTCAATTGTTTTCCAGTTTCAACTCCTGTCGGCGCCTGGACATGCCAGATAGCCTTTTAATGAAATTATTCTGTTGACGCGCTTATCTACGATTATTTTTATATGATATATTTTCCAAGCCATGCGATAACTGCACACATATTTTACAAACCGCATAATGCATTAATTTTACACGGCGCCATTTCTATAAATGAAAAGGTAGTTGATCATTCTCATCATGATCATCATGATCAATGATACATGTGATAAAATTCCTTTCTTTTTCATTAAAATGATTAATTGAAAATGACACATAAAGACTTGCCTTAAATTGAAACCGTTATTGATTAGGTCGTGTAAGAGGTTGGGTAAGGGAGATGTAAATCATTATTTACAAACATAATGGTATTTATTTCAATATTTTCTATTATTTTATATGAAGGTCGATCTGTTCTCACGGGATCCGCCACCGATCAGAAACGGAAAAAAGATGTTTACTTAATTGGAACGTATTTGTTTAACTAAATAAATATTTACTTTTGATGAAACGAGTCTGAATATTTTATTTTATTTCCTCGGCATACTATCCATTCAAACTATACGCATTTAATTACATGAATGGGATATAGGTGGATGAAGTGAAACGAAGAGTAAATGTATCCAAATTTGCGCGAAGGTATATTGGGAATCCTTTTAGGAGATAAAACCACACTTGGCCAGGATTTAAACTTTGACCCCCCTTACCATCAAAATACCAAACCAGATAAGTTGACGTTCATACCACATGCCCACCGATGTAAAATTTGGCTTTGGAGAGTTTATGAAATAACATAAAACCAACGGAATAGAATTTAAATAATTTTTTTAAATAGTTTTAAATTTTTTAAAACTTTATTTAAAATATTTGTGGTTTTATTGATTGACTTATATACTAAATTTTCAAAAGAACAGTTTTCTTAAAATAGAGCTTTTATAATTTAATCAACATTGGTGGGATATATGCATAGCAACCAAATTAAGTTTTTTTTAACGTGCACTTTCTAAACCAACTGATAATATCAGCACATGAATTATAAATTGACTTAAATCTAGAATAAACACAACATCCAGACCCCGGCCGTTAATTCAGCACTGTGAGAAGGGAAATCCACATTTCACCAATGATAAATTCTAGGCAATGCCGGGAATCGAACATGGAACCCTTAGCTCAGTAGACAGACACGATACCGACTAAGATAAGGGGTTGAACTTTAATATTTTGTTTGTATTATCAAGCGTTTGTTTAATTCTTTTACAAATCAATCAATATTTTACATTTTCTCACGTTAAATATACGCTCGGTGCTATTATTTTTATATTGAAAGCTAATTTAGCAATTTAAAATCACAAAATTTACGTTTTTATATGTTTAGTTTTATATTAATTAATATAGTATCTGAACAAACATGAAAGAAATGCGGAAATCGTAGGCTCTAAAAAATTATTAGCTATTTTTTAAAACTGAATGTGTAATTTTTATATGTTTTATAATTGAAAAATTGCATACAATTATTTAATAAGAGTTCGTTATCAAATTAACTAACACAGTAAATCTCTGTATCTCAATTTTTATGAATTTGTTCCATTTCTTAGACGAACAATTATGCAAATCTTACTCTATTGGCACTAGAAAAAGAAATACTCTATATAAAGAATAATAAATGGTTTTGCAAGGTTTATTCTCGCATTGATTAGAAAAAAAATCAATATAATCACTTTTTTATTTCTGTTTGATCCAGACCTAGAAGGAGAATAGAATAAATTGAAAGATTTACTATCTCAAAAAATCAAATTTATACCCCAAGAAAATCAGCAATTAAATTAACAAAGTTTTAAAGGAAATGAAAGATAAAAAATATATAATATAATTTTAAGGGGTTATTGTGTTATTTTACTTTGGTAGTATTTATTTGTTCAATTATTAATCTATCCCTCAATTAATATATCACACTGCCGTCCACCCTGAAAGGTAGCAAACCTTAACAGATTACACTATGACCATTTTATAATACATACCATATTAGAATAATACAGGATAAACGAAGCGTACATCAATATATTATAATCGAAACTCGTACAAAAATAAATATTTAAAGATCAAAGTAATCCTATTTTAAAGTGCTTAAAATTTAAAAACACCTCAACCTCTCGCTTGTGGATATATTATACTACCCCCAAACGAGAAGACAAGTCAATATGTTATGTTTTTAAAAAGGTATTTTAGCACCGCTTAGGGGAAGTGGATGTAGAGTGGGAAACCATTTAGAAGAAAAAAAACCTCAATGCACATGACTGAGATTTGAACCTCGATCTTCCAGTCTTCAGCATCTAGTCTAATACGATGTAATAAAAATCTCACGAACCGCTCAATCGGTAAAACACATTGGTGAGACTCCACCTCTCAAGGTATTCGTGGTGGGATGCTTAAGTTGGTACTTCTGCCATTCTAATATAACCGGGACGAAACAAAAGGAATTACCAGTTAGAGAATCACCACGGTGCTGCAAGGTCCTTGTTCTGAAGAGAGAAAAAAAAGCTCGATCCTATGATTGATACTGAAAATGCATACATAAAAATTGGGGTACAGTACCAAAAGGTATTTGGCAACGTAATATGTTGTGTTGGTATGAGAAAAAAATAAAATTATCACTTAATTAGTGTTCACAAAATTTAAATTTACTAACAAAAAATCAAAACAAAAATATGTACTAACTATTTGACGCCAAAATAATTAATAATTCTAACTATAGAGTATTAGGGTCCCAAAGGTAAGTTAAATATTATTATAATGAGATTCTGTTCATTATATATGACCAATCAATTAGAACAATAAGGCAAATACTGATCTTAATTTTATCAGTTGATTGGTTAGATAACCTACCAATACCAATAAACTGTGGTTAATAGGGTTAGATGAGTTATGGTGTGTCAGTCCTCTTGCCAACTTATTTAACTACAAAAACAAAATTATTAATAAACCGAAAGTGAATGCGTAGCTGCAGCCCCGAGTCCGGTGCTAGTAAATATAAGGTTATTACAGGTATAAATCTGCCTTCAATTTCCCTTCTTGATAAAAAAAGACTTGACCAATCTGCCGGAGTCACCATCCAAATATTTAAGGATAAATATCTCTCACTCCTGGCAGCTAGTGTAGACAATATTTATATTCATTTTAATGCCCAGCAGTCCGGACTTCAATCCACACTTGTCATCGAAACCAAACAATTACAATAATTATATTAAATCAAGTAGCAGCGTATAAAGGAATGAATAATGGCTTGGAAGCTTCAGTGGTGTTGTTCATGGAGAATAAAAAAATAGGTCCAGTTAAAAAAAAGTATTAAAGAATGTGATACAGAAATACGCCGGCAGGGTACGCAACTTAGATCAAATACATGACTAGGATGAATATTATTATTTACAACGAGAGTCTCGGTTAAGACGATGCGACCAACAAGGCGGGTCATATTATTATTGAAATATTAATATGAAATGGAAATTATAACATGTGAATACTAATTGCTAACACTTAAAAAAAAACCAAGTCCCTTAACGTCATTCGACCATAAAAATTTGTTTGCATAATTTTAACCAGTGTATACATTATAAATTATATGTTTAAACAAAACATTCTCTTTCTACATAAATGCGGATTTTTCTTATCCCTAACACATTAGCGTAATAAGTACACATGCGTGCAACTCGAACGGGTAGTAATTAGTCTAAGACGCGGTGACAAAAATGACTTGCTTATTAAATCCTAAATTATTCTACATGATAGACACTGAGGTGCGTTGCAAACGTTGATAAATCCCGTATTATTTAAGAAGCTGTTAGACATTTTTTAATATAGTTTTCAACCAAATTGAGATAAAATTATAAATAGGTTTCTGACCACTAAATAAGTTTAAATTTTGAGTTTAAAGTTTAAAAAATCAACTACACTTTAAGAAAAAAATGTGTACTTCTGATATTAAAGCAAAATGCTAGAAACATAGATCTACCCTTCTTCTATCAAATAAAGTCATGTTTTGATAGGGCTGTAACATTTCGTTTCCGTAACGATTAAGACACTATTTAGTTAAATTTATGTGTGGCCATCAATTATTATTACGGTAAATTGTGGTTACTTACTGAGAGTTAAATGCAAATGGAATTGAATGTGATATAGTATAGTGGATTTTAATTGCATTGTGGTTAATGATTACAAACTTGTATGTTATTAATACCGTGAATAAATAAACTTTTAAATAAATCGGCACAAACAAGGAGGCCGACGTATCCATGCAAACTAATAAATAAAAGAGTTAAAATTATTATTATTATTATTATTATTATTATTATTATTAGCACCGCGTCTTACTACCCGTTCGGTTTATACGCACTTACGCTAATGTGTAATGGTAGGGTGATTGTGAGATGAAATGGAGGACCTACAGTTTAACGTGGAATCCGAACAACGGTGGAGGCCTGGCATTCCCCACATTCACAAGATGTCTTGTCATAGGTGAAGGAAGGTCTAGGTAATCAGATAAATCTTTGCCGGGACCGAGGATTGAGCCCCGGCCACCAGCACAGAAGTCTGACACCTTACCCCTAGACCACCAGGTCACCCCAAGAGTTAAAAGTTTACGTGGTATTATATTACCATTGGAACGTCTGCTCTCCTTAGGGGAGGTTCAAGAATATCCAAAATAGGCCTCTGTTCGGGCTTTTTATAACCTTGGAATCTAAGCGCTCCTACACGCGTATTTAACCCTTGTTTAAAAGTATTCTTTAATTACTATTGCTGCTTTGTCCAGCTAAACACAACAACCTTTTGAAAATCTCTTCTCCCAGTGACTTCCAGGCTCCCATGTGGCGAAACTAAAATGACAATAAATTACGTATTGCTTTAACAAACCTCACTGTTTCCTGTTAGGACACCCTTTTACTTCAAATGAGCTGCGTGTATTATTATTAATATTTTTACCGCGTCTTACTACCCGTTCGGGTTGTACGTACTTACGCTAGTGTGTAATGGTAGGGTGATTGTGAGATTAAATAGAGGACCTACAGTTTAACGTGGGATCCGAACCACGGTGGAGGCCTGGTATTCCACACATTCAAAAGTTGTGATTAATGCACGTCTTGTCAGAGGTGAAGGAAGGGTTTGGCAATCAGATAAAACTGTGCCTGGACCGAAGATTGAACCCCGGACCCCCAGCACAAAAGTATGACAACTTACCCCTAGACTGTCAGGTCACCAACTGCGTGTAACTATAATAATAATAATATTGCGCATCTGGTCTACAACAAGTGGGCCAGTTTATGGAAAGGTTAACCAGTATGAATAGTAGAAATGACTGGGAGGGAAGTGGGGCGGCTAGAGGGAGTGGGTTAACATTTCCAAAACTAATATAAAAACTATGTACAGTAGCCCCATGGCTTCTTTGGTGCTGACTGACAGCTGACAGCTAAAAGCTTTTAAAAGCTACCAAACCAAATTATGTATTCGTACGCCGAACCATAATATGATCTACAAAAACATGTGTTTAGCAGCTGTCACTTCTGACGGTCAAAATTTAGGTATTTACCTAAATGTTGACTGTCAGAAGTCAGCTGTGAGCTGTCAGTCAGCACCAAAGAAGCCACGGGGCTACTGTATCTCTGGTAGAGAACAGAAATTTAGCAAGAGGGCTTAGGAATAATTACAACTAAGTATAAAGTTCTGAACATTTTAAATTTAAAAATGAAATTCCGGAAGAAGAATTTAAGACTTGTTAGGGAATATGAGATAAAAATTTGCCAGGATTGTAGGTTGAACTATCTCAAAAACAAAATTAGTATTAAATATTTTATCTATATATGTGGGGGCTGGTAAAATGAAGGGTTTTAAATTTCCAAAACTAGAAGAATAAACTATTCATCGATGTGGTGGAAGATTGAAATTGAGATGGCTAATATAAGGACCAACCTAAACCGCAATGAAGAACATTCTCATGTGTAAAAATGAAGGATCAGAAAACGGTAGAGGGCTCCCCTAAAAAATAAATTTAAAAAATCTTATATTGCGTTAACAATATAATTTCAGCTATTATCAAACATCGATAGAGCTACGTCTGCTATATCAATAAAAAAAAATCCCGTGAGTGGGCCAGTGGTGCCGCAGTAGTGTGCTCGGTACAGCACATCTGCGCCACTCTCCACTTCTTGGACAAATCTTCGTGCTTAGCAAGCAAATTAACGCCACTACCGTTCCACTCACACTAACGGCCCACTCAGCTCCGTTCTTGCACACCGGCCAAACACTTCAAGTCAGGGTACCAGATTATAAAGTGTAAAAGGAGGACAATCTATTCTGAAATCAATTGAAATTGGGAACATTTGAAAATAGAACAAAATTTAATCTACAAACTCTTATTACGAAAGAAAACTTAACTTAAAATAATGTTATAGCATAATGTTGATGCCACCTGTTTAGGCATAGATGTTTAATAGCACTTTTAAACTGGTCACACCTTGCTACTGTCAGGATTCAAACCACGACCTCTTCGTCACTGGCAATAAAGTATCTTGCTAGTTTTAAATAACAGTATCCACAATGAGCGCCAGCGAGAAATATATGATAAAGCAGTCACTTAATTAAATTGTGTTGACAAAGTGAACACCTTTAGTCCATTTATAGCAACCGGTGTGGTAATATATAAATAAACAGAAGAGAGTTTCGTCTTCTAGTGTTTATCTGAATCACACGAGCCACGACACACGATGTGAGGCAATAGTAATTGTTTTCCTTCTAATGACTACATATTATTCGTATTTAGAGATTTCACATCTTGGTTGGTTAGTGTGCAAGTTTATTGATTTCCAAAGCTATTTGACTCTATAATTGCATTTATGTTTTTCATTCAGTGTTTTTGTATTTTATATATCTTTCAATTAACTCGGTGAGTGAGTAAAAATGTTAATCTTTTTTTTAAGGTAATTACAACATTAATATAAATTATATTATTAATATATATGTTAATTCCTTTCAAAACAATAAGTAAAAAAAAACAATTCAGGTGTTTCCAGCTTGAATTATTAAAACCTGTGCCTCCCAATTTGTTTGTTTATTTTTTTACAAACACAGCTTTGAGCTCTGGCCTGTAGCGTCAAGGGTGAATGTTTATTGTGCTATCCTTCTCTGAACGATTCATTTATCTCTCTTTACCAACCTCAATTCCAGACCAATGTTTTCTGCTTCACAGAAGATATTTTTTTTGCTTATCTAGTGTGATAAAAGAACTCGTGTACCTACTTTTTTTTGTCACGTGGCAATTTTAGATCGGACGAGTAACCTAGGTGTTGACATTGGAAATACTTTCTCCCAAATGAGATATGGAGATCCAAGCAGATATATTTCAATGTCTTAAGGAGGGAAAGGGTTTCTTTGAAGGGTCATTTTATCATATTTACTTATTTGGAACTCAATTTGGCCCATGATCAATAATTATTTATAATATGCACAATTCCCCTTAAGGTTCCGTCACACCAATTCGAGAAAAAGTAGAAATAAATAAACAACCGTATGAAATAGTTTTTTTTTCGCTTTGAATATGTTTTTTCTCCTCTTTTTTCCACGTACGTGCATTTACTACAAGCTTCTAAAAGCAAAATAGCCAACTCCACTAGGACCAACCTTTTTAATGATCCAAATAAAGCTGTCAGCTGGTGTATGTTAATTGCGTGTGAAAGCCCCGCCATTCCTGATAGTCCTCATCTCCAATTCAAAGAGCTTCAAAAAGAGAGGGGGGAGGCAGAGCAGCCTGACACTAGATCCCCCCTCCCTCTTCAACCTACCCCCTTCCCTTGCCAGGGATATGGCCACTTCCTGTAGGAACGAGGTGAAAGCGATGAGTGGGCCCCTCACTCCTCAATTATTGTGAATTTATTCCAAAAGGCACCGTTCGGACGTTTCATATATTTACAAGCAATCGATGACCATCATCAATGGTCACTGGTCGACCCTTACTCTATAGCAGGGTCAACCAAACTCACGTACTCCCTATTGCCCAACTAAAGACGTAAGATTAAAAACAAGTCCCTCAACTAATTTTGGAACATTTTCAATAATTTTACTACGGAAAAGATTTCCAGCATTTTTGTTTTGTTTTTTGTCACTAATTGTTCGGATGTGAACTAATTACAGTCACTTAGCGTAGGAGTGGTGTTAATTGACAGATAGTAAAAACTAACAGATATACATTCATGTATACAGTCGCCAAACCTATTATATGCGAGACCATATGTTGATTTTCTGTCACTTTTGGTAATCAAGGGTCTCTTTCCCAACAAAAATTGTTTTTAAACACCTTTTTCTTTAAAGAGTGTTTACAATACTTAAATACTAACTTATATAAATTACCGGTTGTATTTTTTTTATAGTGGCTTCTGTAATTCACTTAAAATTGCTTTACAAACGAAAGCTTCTAAAAGGCTGCCTTTTATTGAGAATTTATTTCAACAAGTGCCGTATTCATAAAATGGCGAACCTGACGAAGTAGTTGTGGTTGATGACATACAAACCGTATTTGGTTATGTTCACGAGCATGTGTTTAGTTTAAAACTTTTTTAAAAATTATTTAGCACTGCGTCTTACTACCTGTTCCGGCTATACGCATATGTATCAATTGCGTTAGTGAATTATGGATGAGAAAGGCTAAGATTAGATGAAGTGTACCTTGAATTTGCGTGAAGGGAGGGTGGAAAATACTTTTGGAAAAACCACCCCTCGTAAGTCCAACCGGGAGTTGATCCCCGATCTCCCTGTCATTGGTATTCTTGTCTAACACGAGAGTGACACCTTATACCATTCAGCCACCGAAGCAGGTGCCGGATATAAGAAGATAAAAGTGTAAATATATGAATTTTAATTTGTTATTTCATGTACTTTAATATATATTATTGTCACAACCACGAAGCAATAAATATAACAGTTTTATTAATATTTGTTCCTTTTTCAATTAGTTACAAAAAAAAAAGCCAATCATACAGTAATACTTAAGGATGTATCAGTAGATAACACCAAGGCCGTAGCCAGCCTATAATTTCAGGGGTGCCGGTGGGCACACAACCCCAATTGCCGGAGGCAAGAAAAAATTATAAATGATAAACATTTCTAGAAGCTATCTGAAGTATTTTTTTATGGCAGCATAACCCCCTAACTGCCGAAGACTAGGGAAAATTCTGGATACTAAACACCTCTAGAAACTTTCTAAAGTGTTTTTTTTATAGTAATATAACCCCCTAACTGCTGAAGGCAAGGAACAATTATAAATATTAAAAAAAATTTGAAGCAATCTGAAGCGTTTTATGGTAACACAGCCTCCTAATTTGTACTTGTATCTTAATTTTGATATTGTTTGAACCGTAAATAAAGCCATATATATTTGTTCATTAAAAAGTTGTTATACTCTCAAAATAAAAACCTGACTACGGCCTTGGATAATACTTTTGGTTGATAATATAGTATTATTCAGAAAATATTAACTATTGCTATATTAATTACCTTAATCCAATGTTAGCGATAAAAACCTTCTAACAATCAGTAAGTTACCACCACTCTTATGCTGGATAGAGGATACCCTAATGTATTAAGGATTATAAAGGTTGAATTTAGAGGAAGTATACCTACATTTTCTTGTAGGGAAAGTGGAAAATGGTTTAGGAATAAAAAACCACCCATATTACATCCGACTGGAAGTTTAACTCCGATATCATTGTCATCGGCAGTAGAATCTATTGTGAGAATAACACCATTGATCATTNAAGTGGAAAATGGTTTAGGAATAAAAAACCACCCATATTACATCCGACT
Source organism: Timema shepardi (assembly GCA_902151425.1). Classification (NCBI taxonomy): domain Eukaryota; kingdom Metazoa; phylum Arthropoda; class Insecta; order Phasmatodea; family Timematidae; genus Timema; species Timema shepardi. The sequence continues at coordinate 35,065 of CABFVX010006730.1, forward strand.
GGAAGTTTAACTCCGATATCATTGTCATCGGCAGTAGAATCTATTGTGAGAATAACACCATTGATCATTCGACCACTGAACCGGGTCTCCAGGTTTTTTTTCTATGGAACGAAAGCGGTTTGGATAAATCAATTTGTAAAGTCTCAACTTCAGTTCATTTTTTATTCATAATCGATTATATTTACAAGCAGTCTTTTGGGCGATGAAGGGTAGAGGGAGAGAGTGGTTGGAAGAGAGCAGAATTAGGGGAAGAATTTAAGAATGGTGTCTTCCTCATTTTATTGGTGTATAAAAAAGTTCACAGTCACTATTCAATGATTCTTTTGTCTTATATTTCATCAGTTTTGGCTCAGAGAAGGTTTATTTATGAACCGTCTAATAATAAATGGTTTCTTTTCCTGTCCTTTTATTTTTAAAAGTGTATTCATAAAATAAAGGTTTGGAAAAATATACAATACATTTTTTATGTTTTCGGGTAAAAATTATGCTTTAATAATTTTGTGTTGCCCTTAGGACGCTAATATCGCCTGATAAAGACTAAAAAAGTTAGATCTTTGATCACCAAATTTATGTATTCATTATGTGCTTTTAAAATGTCTAAGACACACACACACACACACACACACACAAGTTATTGTTGATAAAACAATCTCACTTTAGAATTTGAAGAACACGAACAAGGTTTCATATTTACTCTTAATTCAAAATGTCCGAATTACAAAATAGCCAGTACTTCAGCGGAAGAACTAAGGGTAGGCCCTATATTTTTATTTAATAGCAATGCTTAAATATCTAGCATGATTTGCTATATTGGGTCTTTCACTTTTACAGTGATAAATTATTGACTTGGGAACTGGGAGCTTGTACTGTTCCAGAATTAAGTCCGTTTGTAGGTCATGTGCTTATCTTTTAATACGGTCCAGAAATTGAACGTTAAATATCCTGAAAAAAAGTAAAATATCCGCTAGACATAGCTTTATAAACGGACTGATTACATAAGAACTCAGCTTAAATACTTACTTAAATCTATAACGGATACAACATTTAGATCCAGGGCCTTTAATAAATATATCACTGTCAGATCAGAAGCATTAACTAAGTAATGGCACCCCGTTACGGTGGCTGAACAGTCTATGACATCACTCTCGCTATAGACTGGACTTCCCTCGATGATGAGATTGTGATTCGAATCTAGGTCGGGCGTATTGACACGTTTTTTTTATTAATTGTTTTCCGTTCTCTCTTTACACAAATGGGGGTACACGTTCTCCAGATTAAACCACCCTCGTCTTCAATACATTAGTATATTTAGTAGTCTATATGTGCGTATAGCCTTAACGGGTCGTGAGACGCCATAAAAAAAACTAACACATGTGTCGGTCGTTAATATAAAAAACTAGGAACCATTAATTCACAGGACAGATTTTATACAGATTCAGCCTAAGGTGGAGATGTAGGGGACGCGAAAAAAGAGCACTTTTTTCGCAAAAAATTTTTTTGACAAAATAATTAAAATAATTTTTCCGTAGAAATATAAGTTTAGTAATCTTCTTAACATGGTAATCTCAACAGTTCTTAAATATCTGTCAAGTGTGTCCTGGAATATAATGACAGCTTTTTACATTCATTTAAAAAGTTTGTCATCTAATGCCGCCATGCTCATGACATAATATATACAACAACGGTTGATATCACCATGTGAAGAAAATTAATCTCTATGTTTCTACTGGAGAAATATTTTATTTACTTTGGTCAAAATAATGTTTCGCTATAGAAACTGCAAAAACACAGAACATTTATCATGTCCCCAACACTCCCTACTTAAGGGCACATCTTCCCCACCACCCCCTGACAATGGATGAAGTTTTAATCATACATTTTTTTTAATAGGGAGCAGAATGTGTGTATGTATGTATGTATGTATGTCTGTATGTATGTATGTATGTATGTCTGTATGTATGTATGTATGTATGTATGTATGTATGTATGTATGTATGTATGTATGTATGTATG